>VZQC01004268.1:3069635-3079635 GCA_009823505.1 Rhizomys pruinosus
GCAGTCAGTGCTCTTAATTGCTGAGCCATCTCTCCAGCCCCCCTTACCCTATTTCTGACAGCGATGAAAGCATCCCTCCATATTTGGTTGGGGTGTACACTTTCAGGTGTTAAGTAGCCACCTGTTCTTAATTGTAAGTAGTTTTTATTTTGTTTTGTTTTGTTTTATTAAATTATTTATTTTTGTATGTGTATGAATGTACTATCTGCATGTAGGTTTGTGCACCCGTGTCGTGCAATGCCGTGGAGGTCAGAAGAGGGTCTCGGATTCCCCTGGAACTGGAGTTCTCCTGGAATTGGAGTTACAGACGGTTCTCAGCCGCCATGTGGGTGCTGGGGATTGAACCCAGGTCCTCTGTAAGAGCGGTCAGCACTCTTAACCCCTAGGCCATCTCTCCAGCCCCTTTTAAGTAGTTTTTAAAGACTCAGTAATGAATATTTAAGCACTGCTCCATAAGGATAAGCCCATGATTTTTTTTATCTTTTGATCTATTAGTATCATAAGTTACATTAAACTACATTTGAAATCATCTTGCTGGTATCTAATATGTGAGAAATCTCTGTAAAATCTCGGCCTTGTTCTTTTGGTAACAGCTTTCTTTGATGCCCCAGAGGTAGATTCTGAAAACTACTCTAGACAGCTGTGGGTTATGGGTTCCTCCCCCACTACCCCCCCCCCCCAGGTACTCCTCCTGACTCCTAACTTTGCTGCCTCTTTTTACAGCTCTGAGATCTGTTATTTCTCTATGCTAGTGACTATCTTCATTAGGTACTATCATGTCCTTAAATTAGGTCAAGTTATATAGGTTAGTGATTTCTTTTCTGCTGGAGAAAGTCACTTTCTACAGCTCTTAAAAACTTTGTGCTCCAAATCCCCGTTTAGAAAGGTGTGGAGGACGAAGAGACACTTGCAAAATTTGTATTTTCAAGAGCTCAGAGCTGCTGGGGGCTCCCTTCTGAGCCCCCTGTTGGAAGCACTCAGTGTCATTTCTGGACGTGTGCCAAATCATTTGCCTCAACACAGAGCAGTCATAAGCTACTCAACACTGCCCAGGGCATGCCTGGCACCCACTGATTCAGCGAGGCACAGCGGGGAGACATGGACTCGGCCAGGCTGGTCTGACATGCATCCTCAGCAGTTTCTCCAGCTGTCGTGTCAGCCCAGGTGCTAGCCTTTTGTGCACCTGTGCTCCTCTTGTGAGGAGTCATGCCTCCTCACGTTCCTTTATCTCCCCGTCTTAGACACAGACCTGGGGCCATGACGGTTTTCCAGAGGCAGCAAAGATTCTATCCTGGGAAATCTCATCCAACAAATAGATGGTTGCTTCTCTACCAGGTCAGTGGCCATGCAGAATGGGAACTAAACAAGATGAATGGCTGAAATTGCTTTCATGGGGTTTTCAGCTAAGGGACAGACTCGGTCATATAACTGGAACAGACCAGTGTTCAGTGAGTGCTCTTGGACTAAGTCCTCTCCTGCCTCTGGCCTCTTCCTAATTCTTTTCTCACTCAGAGAGAGTTTCCTATAACATAAACCTAAAATGCTGGTCTTCTTATGGTCTATCTTCCTAACCCGCCTCATCTTCCGCCATCACCTTTGCGTAGATGACAAATCCCCATTATCTGAATGCAACACACTCTCACTTCTCTCTTGGGTCAAGTCTCTCCCCAGAATAGTAAATCCTTTCCATTCCCTGTCTGATGATCTCATGTTCACCTTCCAAGACTCAGGCCAGATACTTGTCCTTTCTTTCCGACTCCTCCTCTGCCGTCTTTTCTCCAGTTTGGCCCTGGTTTTCTTCGTAGACTACCAACTGGCTTCCCAAGCCCCAGAGGTGCCATGGTTACCTTTCTCCTTAGCACCTTACAAAGAATTTCCTAAATCTCCTGGTCCAATAATTTCCAAAATCGGATGCTGGAAGAATGGAATTCCTATCTCAATTTTATACAGATTATTATGTGCCGAATATCTCCGCACAATGGCATACATTTTATGACTAGTTAATGCATGCCCATGTTTTACTGTGGAAAAGATGTTTTGCTGATGATTACTAATCTGAAAAGTAAGAAGGTCATTGCTCTGGCTACTACATATCTGAAGAAATCAACCCTATCTTACGAGCTCCATAAAAGTTGGTTGAATAAGTTGTAAACTTCCATCCAGATAAAATGGTAAATGTTTTAAATGAGATCTAGACAAGATGCAAAGGGCCCAAGAATGGAAATATGACTGTGCATTAATATAGCATCCAGAGAATATTGGTTTCTATTATTATTATTATTTTGGTGTTTTTGAGAAAGGGTCTCCCTGTACCCCCAGCTGGCCTAGAACTAGCCCTGTAGACCAGACTGGCCTTGAAATCACAGAGATCTGGCTGTCTCTGCCTCCTGAGTGCTGGGATTAAAGGTGTGCACCACTACACCTGGCTTAAAGATGGTTCTTAGCCATGTGAGTGCTGGGAATCAAACCCCGGTCCTCTGCAAGAGCAGTTGGTGCTTAGCTGACTGCTCAGCCATCTCTCCAGCCCCCTTCAATTATTTTTAAGAGTGATTCAGAATACCCACTGTATTCTCTTAGGCAAGTTACTCATCTTTCTAGACCAGAGATAGCAAATTTATCTTGTGAAGAGTCAGTTAGTAATATTCAGTTTAGCAAACCATGCATTTCTACAACTATTCAATTTTGCTCGTATAACAGACAGTATATAAACATATGTATATGGGTGTATTCCAATCAAACTTTATTGACAAGAACAGATTACCAGGTCTGGTTAACCCAGTGACTAAATAATACACTGACCCCTGTTATAGGTGATTAATTCTAGTGTGTAGAGTTGAATTCATGAGCTACCTTGCCTAGCCCATGACAGTGATGAGTTGCTATTAAAAAAGAAAAGTCTCCATCTGACATTGAAGGTTTGGAGGATTCTTGGAGAGACATGAGTCTTCAGTCCATATTGGAGGGTTAAAAAGCTGTGTCTCATGTCTTTGAAGAGTGGCAAAAGCAGTGGCAGCCATAGAGTAAATGCACTTGCCAGGAAGAATTGAAGACAGGCCAAATAACTGTGCTCTCTCTTTTTTGTTTTTGTCTTTTACTAAGATCTCAAGTTTTATATCTGAACTACAATTGCTCTGATCTTACTGATTATTTCTGGTTTTACTTTCCTTTTGGATGCTTAAGGCCACATAGTTAGCCCAGATTAACCAAAGGTTTTTGTTTTCTTGAGGTCAGTTGATGATCTGGTCCTCAGAGGTCTCTCGGAGGTTTTTTTTTGCGGGGGGAGGGTGGGAGCCCCTGGCTCCTTTCAGCTTTTCATTTATCAGTTCCACCCACTTGAGGACAAAATCAGGTCTTGCTAGACCAGGCTTCCTTTTCTGAAGCATGAGCAGACTTTCCTCTTTATAGACTGGACACTGGCTGAAGTCCCATTAGTGGATCTCCAAGACCTCCCTACACAGGAATATTGGTGACCAACATTTGGAGGACATTTCAAGAGATGCCCCCTACTGTGATACCCAGCTTGTGGACTAAGCAGCTAAGGAGATTTCAGCCTCATCAGAGTATAGACTGCCATTGTTGGACTATCCAGGCTGTATCGTGGAGGCCAGTGCAAGGGGGATCAAGACAGGATGTGTGCTTAATGGGCTTCATTTGGGGGACCATGGGAGGGAAAGACCCCAGTGTGGAGCACAAGGGCAGGATTGATGGTTGTTTGGGCTTGCCGAGGAGGAAACTTCGAGCACTTCCTTAAGGAAAACATGACATCTTTAGCAAAAAAAAAAAAAAAAAAAAAAAAAAAAAAAAAAAAAAATAAAAAATCCTCCAATTAAGGTTGTACAGGTATGTATGTATATATAACTATATATTTATTTATATATATTGAAACAATACATGTTAGAGAACAACAACAAAAGAATTGGGAAAAAACTCTGGAAAGACTCAGAAAAAGATGCAAGACATGTATGACAGAGTGCAGGGACTCAAGTTGGGTTGGGGGCATGGAAAGGGAAGTGACTCTAAATTCGATTGAGAAATGATGTATGATTTATGGAAAAGGTTTAATAACAATAAAAAATAAAAAAGAAATGTCTCAACAGTAGTCATGGTTTGAAGTCTTGCAAGAAAAAAAACATTTGGGGGCTGGAGAGATAGCCTGGCGGTTAAGAGCACCGACGCTCTTGCAGAAGACCCGGGTTTGATCCCCAGCACCCACATGGTGGCTGAGAACCATCTGTAACTCCAATTCCAGGAGAACTCCAGTTCCAGGGGAATCCAAGACCCTCTTCTGACCTCTGTGGCATTGCACGACACGGGTGCACAGACCTGCATGCAGACAATACATTCATACACATGCAAAAATAAATAATAAAAAAAAATTTAAAAAAGAATGGCTTCCATGTGTTAAAACATGTTTATTACAAGTGTCTCCAATACTCCCTGTCCTGGGAAGGCTGATACTATGACCCTAAAAAAAAAAGAAAAGAAAAGAAACATTTGAGTCAAGTCTTATCTATGAGGTGTGCAGTAGGAGAAGCTGGGAGAGAGACTAGCTGAGGAAAGAGCATATGTAATGCCCCTAATGGGGACTTGGAAATGCTGGAACATTCTCTGAGTGACAGTGTGGCTGAAGTACTGAGGAGCGAAGAGTAAGCTCTTTCTTCCTTACGATGGAATGAAGAGAACATACACTTCTCTTTCTTTGGGAGAATCAGAGAAATTTACCACAAATACCCAGTGCTTGGAGTCAATGTCTTGGCTAGTTCCTCTGACCTACAGGGTTACATATTTAGCTCCCGACATATATTTACTATATGGTGCCAAGACTGCTGGACGAGTTTCCTCCTGGCCCACAGCTTTAGGGTAATTCGCTTCCCAGTCTAAGCTTTAGCCTTTTTCGGTAGACCTCTTGTCTCACTCAACTGGATAAAATGAGGTCGCCTTCTGACAACTAGTGCCTGGAAACAGGATTTCTCAAGGTGCTGACATGGCCTGGACTGGGATTATCTGGAAGTGTAAACTAAAATTGGGAATTCCCGGGGCCAGTCCAGTGCTCCGGAGTCAGGATAGTTCCCTGGGGCTCATTTGGAATTAGCTTTCTAGGTGATTCTTACTCGTTACAGTTGAAAACCTGCTATTGGTCTGACAAAAGCTTAAAAAATTCCAAGCTTCCCTTTGAATCTCTTTTACCAGACTCTTAGCTCTTTAAAATCAGTGTCATCAATGAATGCTAGAAAAATGTGGTCACCACCAGCTGACCTGGGTTTCCCCCATAAAATTCACTGACATTTTAAAACAAATTGCATAATGAACAGGTGGAAGGTTGTGTAGATTTCGAAGTTGCAGAACTCTTTGAGGGTCCCATAACAAGCAGTTCAGCCCCTGGTGGAGCCAGCACATGCCTTTCCTTGATGCTCACACAGGGCTTCTTTCTGTGCCAATTCCTGGCTTGCACACTGGGTTTCTGGGGTGGAGGTTACACTTTGGCTCTTGGTGGATAGAACTTACACAGAGTTCAAATCCTCTCATCCTCTTCTCCAAATGACAGTTTGATGGATAATGACCTCCTCTTGGGGTTTCTCAGCTTTTAGTTAACCCAGCAAGCCTCCTGTCAGTGGTACATGAATTTTATGCACCATACCAAAAAAGCCATCAATTTCCAAAGCCATTTGCCATCTTCATGATCATGCAAGTCCCAGTCACAGCTTTAGCTCCCAAATACATAATCAATGTATTATTATCATATACCAGAATCCACATAAAAATGAATATATACATATATACATTAATAAAACAGTTGTGTATAGGTGCGTATTTATTTTTACATTTGTTGATATTTGCAGCAAATCTACATATGACTGAGTTCAACGTTATAAAAATGTCCTGGTGTTTTCAAAGGCCAAGATATTTTCTCAATTTTTCAGATGAATAAATGTTAGCACAGGGTACAAAATGGCATTTCCAAGGTTCTGTGACTGACATATGGCTGATCTTGGGGCTCACAAATGGGTTGTGGAGACTACAAGGCTGTCATTCTAATCCTCTGGGGTTCATTCCTACCCCAGACTACGTCCATATACAATCAAGAACTTGTAAGCACCCCAGGACAAGAAATCACAGGATTCTTTGTAAGTAATGACCAAGTAGTAAAATGGCTTAAAGTCTTTTTGCACTGTACCAGGTTCTTTCCTACAGCCTGGGCACAGCTGTGACTTTATGACATTGCTCTGGAAAAGCCACAGTTACCACTAGATGGCAGTGTCTTAACGTCGCCAGGGAAAGGGCTCCTGCTCTTGATTTTGAAGAATACTTTGGGATAGCTTTGGTGAAAGGGTTGGCAAGGATATCCCCACAGGAACTCATCTTCTAAGAACAATGAATTCAAAGCTCTCTTGTGATTTTGGGCTCCGGCCTGAAGCAGAAGGCCAGGTTTGAGGTGTATGAAAAACTTGTTCATGGTCCTCAGTCAGCCCTTGAGCATGAGCTGTATCTGGGATTCTGATTCAGATGGCTGAGTATGGCCCAGGCATGCCACTCTTTGCCCACACCCCCTAGGTGTTCCATTGCACTAGGATTTCTGATGATAATGTCTGTGGATGAGGGTTGTCTACCCCTATGTTGCAAGAACCCAGTGGAAAGCAGCGCATCATGCAGACGCACGGCAAGCTGTAGACACGAATGAGCCACTGATGTTGTCTCTATAATCAAGAAGCCACAGATCCAAGGAGTTCAAGATTTGAAATCCTAAACAAGATCCAGACATGTGGGAAGTGTTGTTGTAATCCAGTCCTTGCTCTGTCTTTCATGGCCTTGAGTAGTCACTCTATTGGTCCATGACTCATTTTCATTCATGGACTTTGGTGAAATTTCTCACTTAGAAAATGAGGACCATGGAAAAGGACCCTCCAAAGATCTTTATAGAGAGTGTTTTGTTAGGGGCAGCGTTCTTTTTCTCAGTGAGATTGTGTATTCTTAAGAACTATCTGGCTGTTCTAGAAGAGATTGACCCCTTTGGCCTGAAATCTAACAGTTGAGGCACGACAGGGGGGACTGAGGGATATGATGATTTTCACTGGATAATGGTATTATAAGGCATTGCAAAACAAATTAGTTGTTGATAATAAAGCCTTTGAAATAGCCACAAGTCTAGCATTCATAATGGTTGGATGTACTATGCATGCTACTGAAGAGGAAAATAATCATCAATTTTAACCAGCTGTGAATCCTGTGAATGACAACAGCCGACCTGGCAAGATACACCCACTGCTGTAGTACTGGCACGATATTATGGAAGTAGCCAACCACTCTCTACTTGGATTTAAGGTCCACTTCATAGGATAGAGCCCATACCTGACATTGATATCAGGCATAGGAACATGAGGCTAGACAGGTCATAGGATGCTAATGGATGCTAGTTTTTCATTAGTTATCCTATTAAACTTATTCATAATGACTTATTGCTATGCCCATAGATTAATATATTCACGATTCTCATCAGATAAGTTTTCTGAAGCAGTGGATGGTGATTAACACTGTAACACACAGCTGGCCAATGTGCATAGATGAAGAGGCTCTAGGGTGCTTATCCCTGAATAGGACACTTATTTCAAACTTCTGCCTCCCAGGGCTCAGGAGTCATTGAAGAAGTGGGCACAGAAAGATTGTAAGAGCTGGAGGTAGTGGATGACCACAAGAAAACAGTTTTCCAGACAGCTGGTCAGTTGCTCATATGAACTCACAGCAATGGTGAGCACAGACAGCACGCACAAGCCCCATGTAAGCTCAAACTGGACAAAATAAGTAGTTAAGAAATCCCAACCTAGCCTAAGGAAATTTGACAACTGATGGGTGCTGGGAGGGGGCAAGAAAGAGTCTCTTTTAAGGAAGGGACTCCTGGTAGGTTAACCAGGCTCCAGTAGATGGACCCACACTGAAAGATATTTGGGGACACAAGTTAGACTCTGTATGATATATATATATATATATATATATATATATATATATACATTAAATTATACAAGGTCAATAAAAGGAGGTGTGGATAGGGGAGGGGATTGAAATACTATCAAGTTATATTGTATGAAAAGTGGTTAGATGTGCAAACCCAAAAATGATACTATTACCATCTACAATAGTAAATTAAATAATAATAATAATGTAACTCATATTAAGGGCTAGAGCATTATGAAATAGGATAAAATTGCATTAACTTAAATACAGTAAATAAGAAATAAGGGAGAGAGAGAGAGAGTGGGTAAATAAGCTGGGAGAATGTGGTTTTACCAATCGGAAAATCATATTAAATTTATCCACGGACCACCTATAGTAGGTAAGCAACAACAAAAAAAATAGCCTCAAGTCCATGAGCTTCTGTTCCAGATATAGTGTCCCAGAATAGTACATGGGTGTATGTGGGGGTCTCCCCATCTCCCCTTCTCTGTATCCAAACTTCAATCCACTACTTGAATTTTTGCAAAGTTAAGAGGACTTCTAGCACATTGCCCCATCATCTGTCCATGTCATGGGGGGGGCATGGGGCATGTTCATGAATGGGGAGGAATCCACTCAGATAGCCTGGGGTCTCTGATCTGCGGTCTGTGCTTAGGAAGGAGTTGAGGAACACACCCGGTTCTTACTCATCTTGCTCATTTTAATACCTGGCACAGGGCCTGGTACAGAGTAGGTGTGAGCAAATGTTTGTTGAATTAAGTTTCTGTAGTTTAAAGTATTAGCTATGTCAAGCTGACATTAAATATTCAGATCTTGGGATCAGAAATAGCTTTGATGCTATTTGTGTCTTACAGACACAGAAAATTATTTAATAGATCATGTTTCTGTCTTTGCATTGCCTGCTTGGAAGCTCAGAGATAAGTTATTGGCCCACCTCTAGCAAATAACTAAAAATGACCTAGTCATATATATATATATATATGTATATATATTCATATATATGAATAAATATACATATATATATATTCTCATATATATATATTCTCAAGACTGATATTAATTATACTAAATTATTCAATCTGCCTCAAGTTCTCTTTGGAATAAAATGCAGAGCAATACGTTGAATCTGAGGCAATGCCTGAGACAATTCCTAGCGTATAACAAGAGATCAAAATACTTACTGAACATATGAATGAGTGATATTTTTATCTGAATCTTAAACTTGAACCTCAAGCTTAAAAAAACAATTATTGACTATCTTCAAATTCACAGGTTTTCTAAACACTGTGGGGTAAGTGGTAAATCATCTTGTGATGATTGTAGTTGGCCCATTTTTTTCTACTGACTTACTGCATTTCATCACTCCAAAACAATTCCTCCTTTGAACTACAGAGTGAGGTAACTATCTTCAAAGACCTCAAAAATGATATAAAAAGAAAGGTGTGGTGCTAGAGGGATGGCTCAGGTGGAAGAGTGGTTGCTTTACAGGCATGATGACCTGTTTTGGTTCCATGTAGAACCCATGTAGAAAAAAAGATGTGGACATAGTTGGTGGCACATAACTTTAATCCCAGCACTGGGGAGGGAGATAAGGAGGATCCTTTGAGCTCACTGACAAGCCAGCCTAACCAAACTGACAAACTCCAGGATTAGTGAGAGACCGTGTCTTAAAAAAAAAAGAAGTTGGAGAGAATAAGGACACCCAACATTGCCTTCTGGTCTTCATATGCACACACACACACATACAAATTGTATTCACTCCATTGTTCATCAGGTAAGACAGGATTAAACAAGTCAGTGATACTACCCACACCAACAGAATTGCAAACATCGCACTTGCTGTTTCTCCTTTGCGATAGCCAGGCCAGCTCACTTGATGCTCTCAATATGATTTTCTTCCTAAAATTCATGTGGAGATAAACTGAGGGAATGTTGGTAGCTCCACGGAGCAGTCGGTCCACAGTCTCCCAGGAGCTTGGGAAGGGATATCTTGACTTCCAGTGTTTCTCTTGGACAGAAGCCAGGTAACCCATGGGCCAAAGCTTGAGCCACT
>VZQC01004268.1:3084635-3231565 GCA_009823505.1 Rhizomys pruinosus
AAGAGTTAGCCTTGAATATGAGTAGGGTAGCTCTGGGAGAGTATGTGGATATTTACAGCTGTGTTAGTCAGTTATGTGTATCAACAGATCAGTATTCAGGTATTCCCTCAGCAGCATCTACAGTCTGACCATGAGGAGATGACAGAGACATAGTTCTGTCCCTAAAGGACATTTGTGGTCTCATTAGCATTAACAATGGCTTGAGTTCTTCAGGTCTCTAACATAAACTTTTGGGGGTAGATGAGTGAACCCTAAAGGTGTGAATTTCTTAGCTGGGTATTAGAAAATAGCCTTTGAAGGCTTCCAGTTTTCCAGAAGGAGTACCTTCTACAAAGAAGCCATGACAGGGAAGGGCATGGTAATTTAGAGGGGCCACAAAGGAGCAAAGTAGGCTGGAGTGAGGAGGTGTCAGAAATGGGGTCGGGGTAGCAGATCCAAGCCGCTTGAGAAAAGAGGTTTGTGTTTCCTGCTAGGGAGTTAGGACTGATCCAGAAGATAGTAGGGAAGCACTCAAAATAGGAAAAAAAGGAGACAACATAATTAGATGGACATTTAGAGAGGTCACTTTTTAAAAAAAATTTAAATTTATTTTTGTATGTGTATGAATGTACTGTCTGTATATAGGTTTGTGCACCCGTATGCAATGCCTTGGAGGTCAGAAGAGGGTGTCAGATTCCCCTGGAACTGGAGTCAAAGAAGGTTCTCAGCCGCCATGTGGGTGCTGGGGATCGAACCCAGGTCCTCTGCAAGAGCAGTCAGTGCTCTTAACCTGGCCATCTCTCCAGCCCAAGAGAGGTCACTTTTTTTTTTTTAATTTTATTTATTTCTGTATGTGTATGAATGCACTGTCTGCATGCAAGTCTGTGCACCCGTGTCGTGCAACGCCGCGGAGGTCAGAAGAGGGTCTCGGATTCCTCTGGAACTGGAGTTCTCCTGGAATTGGAGTTTCAGACGGCTCTCAGCCGCCATGTGGGTGCTGGGGATCGAACCCGGGTCTTCTGTAAGAGCGGTCGGCGCTCTTAACCGCTAGGCCATCTCTCCAGCCCGAGAGGTCACTTTTATAATCACACAAATAAGCAGGAAAGGAGAGAGATAAAGAGGGAGGGAGGGAGGGAGAGAGAGAGAGAGGAGAGAGAAGGATATTAGCCTAGATGTCTGGCTAAGGTGTCAACGTGTGCTTGAGTTAGTCCATACAGACTCTATTCATTACCTCTCTTTGCCCACGGAAAAAGTTTTGGCAACTGTCATCCTGGACAGAATTGACAGTGCACTAAACAAAGGTGCATTGCTGAGGTCTAAGTAGAGTTACTCTGGAATTTTTATTATTGTAGAACTACTTTTAAAGATGGTCTAATGCGTATTGATTGTTCCAGATTGCTAATTCACAACCAGTTAATGAGTTTAGCGTTTCTTGGCTTTAGATAACTTGAAGGATTAGGATGGATTGTGTGTTTTATAATACTTTCGACTCATTGATACACACAGACAAGATGGAGATCTACCCAGCATGAAGACCCAATGGTTCTTCACGGAATTCCTGAAACATGACACATCTGGCTCATGGTAAGTGCCAGACAAGGAGACACAGGTGTTCTGCGCTAATTCATTCCCCACCCCCTGAACTGTTCACACCCCAGATTGCCAAGATAATTCTCCTTTAAAATTTTGTGTTACTCCTTTCTACTTTAAAAGGAATTATAATTTTAATTCAGTAGACTAGAAGGACTTCTTCTTGTCAACAACATAATGCATTGCCATTCAACTGGACACTGAACTGAAAACCTAAATTTAAAACTTTGCTTGGCCAATCTCTACATGTTATTGTTCAGAACAATCACTTTGCCTATCTGAAATTTACTTTTGATACCAGTTAATCTGGATACTTGGACCATCCAGGATGGCAGATGAGTTTCTGTTTATGAGACAATTTCAGAAATTTGGTAGTGGTTGTGCAGAGTGTGGGCTCTCCTCCCGTGAAGAGTCTTTTCAGACACATTTCTTCTCAATACCTCCCTTCCTCATGTAACTTAAATGCTATATTGTATTGCATATCTGTTTATACACTGCTGTTTAGGAAGGCTACAAATTACTATGATAGCCTAATTATTTTCATCCTCCAAGGGCCAAATTTTGGCCTTTTGCAAACTCTCTTTTCTCTTTGTATTTTTTTTTTTTTATGTGTATGAATGTACTGTTTGCGTGTAGGTCTGTGCACCCATGTCGTGCAATGCCGCGGAGGTCAGAAGAGGGTCTCGGATTCCCCTGGAACTGGAGTTCTCCTGGAATTGGAGTTACAGACGGTTCTCAGCCGCCATGTGGGTGCTGGGGATCGAACCCGGGTCCTCTGCAAGAGCGGTCGGCGCTCTTAACCGCTAGGCCATCTCTCCAGCCCCCTCTCTTTTCTCTTTGAGAATGCATAGAACTTATGCATGCTGACAACATTGCTGTAGGTTCATAGGCCCAAGGTCCCAGGAGCCTGTAGGACTCTATTTCCTTAGGGAAGGCGGTGCCTGACCACAAGGAAATAGAGTCCTACAGGCTCCTGGGACCTTGGGCCTATGAACCTACAGCAATGTTGTCAGCATGCATAAGACCCATGCAAATTCGACCAGACAAAAACTGGAGAAATGCGCAGCAGGTCCCAATCTTAGCCAAAGAACGATTGACAGCTGATTGCCGCTGGGTGAGGAAGAGCTGATCTTCCTAAAGGGAGGGACTCTAGGATCAAAGCTGACTAGACCCCAATGTATGAACTTGCACCGTGGGACACCTGGAGACACTAAGTTGACTCAATAGACCTTAACATAAATGACAGAATGCATGGGATCCATCGGGGGTGGGGGGAAGCTGCGGGAGGGCACCAATGGGGAAACTGGTGCAAAGATGATGAAAAATGTTGTGTATTAAATACGCAAAATTCAATAAAAATATAACAAAATGATACTCAAGCTTGGACATGGTGACATATGCTTGTAATCCCAGCACTTCGAAGCCTCCACAAGCCTCTGCATGGTCACCGCCTTGGCTCGATACCTAAGGGGTCATTTTACCTTCTCTGTGGGAGCCGAACCTTCTTGACTTACATTATGTCTCCTTCACCATAATCCAGACTCCAGCTATGAAGGCACAGTGTGACAGACTTCCATGTCTCCACCTTATTCTAATTTGTATCCTTCTCCTCTTATGTTCTCCTAAACTTGTCTATTCTTGAAGACAGTGCGCATCAGGAGCGCTCATTGTTTTCAGGCAAAGCTCTGTCTCTGAGCCCCCTGGAAGGCAATGTAACCTTTCTACCAACATTTCATAAAGGCTACATTGTTTTGGATGACATCATAGTTTAGTTCAAGATAACTTAAACATATTCTAACTAATCTTAACCACAGTTTAAAACAGAGACAGGATCTTCTCTTTTTCTTATAGTCTTTTGGATCTCCCAATCTCTTATGAAAAATCTCTCTCTCTCTCTCTCTCTCTCTCTCTCTCTCTCTCTCTCCTCTTTCTCCTTAGGACAAACAATGACACATAATCATAGAAGATACAACCATTTGAGGAAGCTTCAAAGTCTGTAGTGAGATAGCTGTGCTAAGACAAATATCTATCTTATCACAAACAAAAGGACTCTTCTTAGTATAAACATTTACATTCAGATTAATAGTGAATTTTATCTTCCTCAGAAAAAGTGGCAGGGCATACTGCTTTACATCTGTGTAATTAAAAAGTCTGTTGCACTGATATTTAAAGAACAAAGGTCAAAGGATAGTGTGACCCAAAGATAAAATTAGTCCTTTAGTTTCTGGAGAGTAAAATGAGTGGCAATATTCAGATGATTTTGTGTTTTCAACATTAAGACCTATAAAAAATTGTTGCATCCAGTTCAGCAGGATCACCCTGTTATAGAATAGCTGGTATGCAAAGCAATTTCTATAAAGCACCAGACAGATAGTAAATATTTTAGGCTTTTTGCAAAGGCCATATGGTCTCTGTGCAGCTTCTTTGCCACGATAGTGCAGAAGTGGCCATAGACAATGAGCAAATGAACATGCACGGTGGTGTTTGAATAAAACTTTATTTGTGAATGCTGAAATATGAACTTGGTGTAATTTTCAAATGTCACAAATTATTACTCTTAATTTTATCAATGACTTAAAATCATAAATACCTGGCTGAAGGAATGGCTCATTTGGTAAAATTCTTGTATTACAAGCATGGGTACCTGAGCTGGATCCTCAGAGCCCATATAAAAATAGTGCAGGCATGGTGGGGCCTCTTTGTAATCTCAGTGCTGAGGAGGTGATGATAGGTGGACCCGGGGCTCAGGGGCCATCTAGCCTAGCGTACATGGTGAGCTCCAGGCCAGTAAGAAACTTTGTCTCAAAAAGGCAATAGATACTGTGCCTGAGGACCAGAATTCTAGATTTTCACTCAAATACTCATCATACCACACATGCACCTGCACCCCTACATATGCAAATATACAGATATATGCGTGCACACACAGAGAGACATAAGTAGAATTAAAAAATCCAATTTTGACTGAGGTGCTTGCATATAAAGGTGATGGGCTGGCATTTGTGTGCTGACCCCTGAACTGCAGTTCCAAATTATATTGAACTTATATTCACATTAAGATGTTGTGGTTGTGTGTGTATGTGAGCATGTGCACATTTGTGTGTGTGTGTGTGTGTGTTTCTGAAGTCTTGCACATGCTATCTGAGCACTCTCCCATTGAGCTCTGTCCTTAGCATTGACATTAAGTTTTATGGCAGTCTCTTTTTAAAAAATATTTTATTTATTATTTTTAATTGATGTGTATGAGTGTATTGCCTACATGTGTGCAAGTGCACTTGTGGTGTGCAATGCCCACAGAGGTCAGAAGAAGGTATTGGATCCCCTGAAACTAGAGGTATAGACAGTTGTTAGCTAGCATGTGAGTTCTGGGACTCAAACCCCAGCCCTCTGCAAGAATAGTCAGTGCTCTTAATCACTGAGCCATTTCTCTAGCCCCTATGGCAGTCTTAAAATAGAGGAAATCCCAGATCCTTTAGTATGATGCAGAAAAACCAACATGGAACTCTCTCTCTCTCTCTCTCTTTCTCTCTCTCTCTCTCTCTCTTAGACTTTATGTACAAATTTAAATGTATCCAATGCTTTTTGATAGCATCTCAGAATCTGGTGGTTTTGGCTTGTTTGACTTTGGAAAAGACAAAGTCTTAGATGACAGGAGGGAAAAGGAAGGATCGTGGGAAGCTCCCGGTTATCCAAACTCAAACTTGGAAGTTTTGATGAACTAGGCAGAAATAAGGTAGAATAGATGGCTTAAATTGTAGTTAACTAAGATGTGTTCTGATCTCATTATTCTGAAGAGTGTGACCGGTCATTCTAATGGAGAGTGAACACTCTCAGGGCTGAGCCCACATAACTCAAGTGTGTGCATGCAGAGACATGTGCAGGGACACTTGGAATCTGGGCCCCTCTTGTGCACAAAGACCTATGTACACATCACAGTGAGATAGTGTATGTTGATCATTGCCTTTGCTAAAATATTCCTCCTTCACCTCCACCTGGCAAAGCCCACTCCTTTATCAAAGTTTAAATCAGATACCATGCCTGCTGGGAAGCTGGCGAGCATCTCCAGCCCCACGTCCTTCTTTCTTTCCCATGTCTGTGGCATCTCCTATATTCCTACCTACACAAGCAATGTGGATGATGGTGGCATCTCACAAGATCCTTGAACCAGATATAATTTACTCTTTTGTGTTTTCTTTGTCTCATGTAGTACTTGCTACAGGCTAAGAACAATTTCATTTAGCATGGCTAAATGATAATACTTTGATTTTAGAAACCTCACCTATGTCCAGGAAGGGTCTTTGGGATATTTGCATGCCTCTCTGATTGGTGAGGACCTCCCCCCCACCCCCCTTGCACTCACAAATGATCATCCTTCCCACCCGAGAATTTCAAGAGAACCTGATTCCTGCTTTGCACCGACTACCCTTTGGCAGATAGTTGCCAGCCTGTATAGTCAGCAGGAACTCCTGAGCATGTCTGCATACCTTCCTAGCTTGACATATGACTCACAGTGGCTTGGGCCAACATATTGTCAGGATAAGTGCCCATTTCTGTGAATGTAGACTCAGGTGTGGGGAAGGAGATGGGGAGACAGAACAGCTTTGGATCCTGTTTGGGGCAAGACCCTGAATCAGATCCTGTCAGAGGTCACCTAGTCTAACCATTTTGCTGTTCAGATGGGAAAGCTGACAGGGAAAGGCCTGGCTCTACTCCATTGGTGGATTGCTGTTAGGTCTGGCTTCCGGCTAACCCTTTCATTCCCAGTTTACAGCCTTTTAACATGATCTATTTAATTAATTAATGAATAAACCAAATATTACTGAGATCCCATCTGTCTAGACTTCTGGGCAATAGGAGACCAAGGATGACTCAGGCATGTGCATCCCGGGGAAGCAGAGTGTGGCAGTGAGGGTGCTCATTTGAGCTTTGTGTGGATTTGGGTGTGAACCTCACTTCTGCCTATTTCTAAGTGTGGGAACTAGAAAAATGAAAGGCACATGCCTACCTTATAAAGCTATTGTGACGATTCAATGAGGCAGTTCTCATAAAGTGTTCAGCATGTTACCTGAGGAGGAAAAGGGTTAATACTAGGGAGGAAGTAATATTGCCTGGGAGACACTCAGCTGTTGTCAGTGACTTTATTTGTAAAGAGGAAGTTGGGCAAAATACTTGAGAATTTGACTTCCAAATGAAAGTGAAGAATCCATTCCACTTCTTTGGATCTGGTTGACTCTAATTTGTCCCCTAGAATGCTAAAGGCTACTTTCCATCTCTTTCTAGAACTGAACGTGGGGAGAAGAGGATGTTCAGATGAAAAAAGAAATTCATTTAGGTGGGGAAAATGACAGCCCCTGCTCCTGGTCACTTAAGGCTATGTGTAAACCCGGCCACACTCACTTCTGACTTTCCCAGTGAACCATCTCTTCCGTTGTCAATAGAGTTCAGCTTCCCTGACCCAGCTGACTGCCAACCCAGCCCTGTCGTGATGTGGCCAACTCAGGGGCTCCCCTAGAGCTGGGCACGGGCTTCATGCTGCCTCCCTGACTGTCTGGCATCAGCGGGTCATCCTTCCCCAGCACCTTTCCGATCTCATTTGTCAATGGGAGCCCCATGGGGTGCAGCTCACCCTGGTTTCATGCAATGTTGCAATCGAAACTATTGAGTCTCAAAATGGAATATAATTAAGGCTGGGTTCATAAAGCGTGTTCCACTCCTAGCCAGCAAAGGGTGTCATGTTTCTCCTTGCTGCTCTAGGCAAGGAAACTTAATCTCTAGCTTTGTCCGGGCAGACTGAATCATAGGTGTGTCATGAAGCAGAAAGCCTCTTGTTTGACTTGCTGTAGTCTCTGCCCAGCTAGCTCCATCCCTGTGGATTTGTTCTGAGCACACAGAGTCCAGTCCCTGGAAGTGCCCACAAGGGAAGGCTCATGCATCAATGGCTTTGGAGACTCACCTGGCTCTGATCAGTGAGAATTACGGCCCTTCTGCCCTCTGTGTTCCCGAGGCTGATGCGGCAGAAAATAGCCCTCCGCACAGTTAAGAGCAACAGAAATGGCCTGTGCTGTTTTAACAGCTAGGGCTCAAAGCAGCATAAAGCTTTGCAAGCCTTTTCTCATGTCTTTTCTTCTAGCACATTCTACTACTCATTCTTGAGGACTTAACATGACAGCCTCTTTTGCATTCCCAAGTAGAGACTATTAATGTTCATTAAGACGCCTTTGGCCCTGAAGCCCACTATGTCATCAATATTGAAGAATAAAAAACAATCACGGGGCTGGAGAGATGGCCCAGCGGTTAAGAGCACCGACCGCTCTTACAGAGGACCCGGGTTCAATCCCCAGCACCCACATGGCGGCTGAGAACCGTCTGAAACTCCAATTCCAGGAGAACTCCAGTTCCAGGGGAATCCGACACCCTCTTCTGATCTCCACGGCATTGCACGCCCGGGTGCACAGATCTACATGCAGACAGTACATTCATACACATAAATAAATAAATAAAAAATAATAAAAAGTTAAAAAAAATCACATACTGTTATAGTCTAGACTGAGCTAGACATGTTTATACTTTCTAATCCAACCATCCAAGCATCCTTTAGATTGTAAGTGAGGAAACTGGGCCTCAAAGAGGGTAATGAAAAATTCCAAGACCATATAGTGAGTTCATTCACTCAATAAAGTTTATTCGATATCTGTTGCATGCTTGGCATTATTTTAGGTGCTGGAAGTATATTCCTGAACACAAAACAATATCTGTCCTCATAGAATTTATACTCTGATGTGTGTCTAAATAATAAATGGGTAAATTGTATAGTATAATAGAGGGATATAAGAGGCATATATGGAACAGTTCAAGTTTGAGGCTTAGCTTAAATTGAACCAGAATCCCCTGGCATGCTCTTCATTTCTCGGTTAGTTTACTTATGTTTTTCCTGTCTTCTCATAGTTGTCTGTTTCTTGCTAAGCTCTATATGAGGGAAGAACTTTCCCTAATCAGTTCTCCCTCCCCCTTAGTGCATGGTGTGGAGTCAGCATCCCGGGACCTACCAGAAAGTTGTCTTTTTCCCAGAATCTGGCCAGTCTTGGAGGCCAAGTTCTGCCACAAACCTGTCCTTTTACCTGAGGCGAATGTTGGAGCCCATAAAATTTTCAGAATGGGAAAAAAATAATGACTGTTCTTGACTCCCATCTAGCTCACCCGTGAGGACTAATGAGACAGTGTGTGAACAAAGACTCCAGCTTCTTTGAAGACAAGGACTGCTGTTATTCCAAGTGGTATGTGCACTGTTTGGAATTCCATCCAAGATCTGACGTCGTAGTTACAGGAGGGCCTGGTCCCAGAGAAATAAAGTTCATTTTATTGGCAAATTTCTCAAGTAGGTTTTCTGAGTTACCCCTTTCAAGCCGCAGGTCTGTGTGAAGATTTCCTACTATTTGGAGCAACCGTGAAAACGCATTTCTTCTCCCTTCACCAAAGCAGACTCTAAGTCAGCCCTGGAGATTTCTTTCCTAATCCAGAGGCAGAAATGTTGGGTTTTTACTAGGTAGAATCTTATTTTTCTCTGAGCCTTAAGATTCTGTATGTGCTTGTGTGTGCATTTGTGTGTATGAGTATGTATGCATGTGCGTGTGTGTGTGTGTGTGTGTGTTTTGTGTGTGTGTGTGAGAAAGAGAGAGAGAGAGAGAAAGAGAGAAAGAGAGGTATTCCTTTTTAGGCTGTATACTCAACAGTAACTTATTCTCAGCACTTTGACTACATTTATCATTGTTCTCCGCATATAGAATGTCTATGACCCAGGCTGACAGTGGCCCCAATCTCTGGCTATAAACATAAATATTTAGGAGGAAGTTTGACAACACATTTATTTAGGGAAACAATAGAAAAAGAGGATTCAGAGAGGAAGGAAGTAGGTAGGCAACAGAGGATAGTGGGGAATAAACACAATACATTGTATGATGTATGAGAGTGCATAATCAATAAAAACAACTCATTTGTTGGTCCAAAAGGTGGTATTGGAACACTGGATGAGAAGATGCCTAATAGAAGTCATCAAGAAAGGTGGCCTTGGTTCTGTGATTGCTAGAAGAAAAGGATCCTGCAATCCGAACGTAAGAAAGGCAAGTGGGAATCCCAAGAGCATCACAAGAACGTGCATGCTCCATGGGGAGGTTCTGTTTAATCCACTTTTGTAGCTGCCAGTTCAGCACCCCAAACCTGTTCTGTTAGTCCAAAGCTCAGAAAAGCAGGGGGTGGTGGCCCTGTTTTCCTGCTCATCTGCTGCTCTGTCCTGAAGCAGAATGAACCTGGTTAACTGGAAGCATTGCCAAAATCCGTTTGACAGAGGCAAATAGGCCAGCGTTGGATTATTTCCTTGATGGGGCTCTGCTTCCTTCTGAGCCAAGACCCCTGTTCTTGTTCAGCACAGATAGGTCCTGATGGCTTGAGTGTCTCTTGGAGAAGAGTTCGAAGGCCTCTCTGCACTGTATCTTGACATCTCTAGAGCTTTGTTGTAAAGGCAGAGGAGTCATCATTGTCTTTGTTCTGGAGAAGGGAACACAGACACTCACATTTGTTGAGTCGTCCACACTTGATGTTGATGTCACTTGATTAGCTATGACAGTCAATCGCGAACAGTTATCTACAAGGCAGACCATGATTTACATGTATTTAATTCCTCTAATAGGCAATTCTTATTTTTTTTTTCCAGTAGGACATTGAATTGAGGGCCTTGAGCATGCTAAGCAAATACCACTGAGCTATATTCCTAACCCTTTAAAAAAGTCTTTAAAACATTTGTATGTGTGTAAGTATGCACACTGTGTGCACAGATGCACATGTATGCATATAAATGTAGCATGTAGCAGTCAGACAGTCTTGGATATGCTTCCTCAGGTGTTGCCCACTTTTTATTTTGTCAAGATTGCTCACTGGAGCTTACCAAGTAGGCTAGGTTGGCTGCCCAGAAAGCCCATCATTCCTCCGTCTCCCCAGTGCTGAGATTACAAGCACATGCCACAACTCTGGCTCTTTTAAATTGTGGGTTCTGGGGATCAAGCTCCAGTTCATGTGCTTGCCAGGCAAGCATTTCACTGACTGAGCTATCCTCCCCAGCCCCTTCTGCTTTTGAGACAGGGTCTTGCTAAGTTATCTAAGCTGGACTTGACCTTGGTCCATTGCCCAGGCAGACTTTGACCTTGCTTTCCTCCTGCCTCAACTCCCAAATAGTTGGGATTATAGGGTTATACCACTATACCGAATCTTCCAATGTAAACATTATTATTGCCATTTGATAGTTTAAATGGATTGTCTAAGTTGATAGGTAACTTACATTTCAGTACATATATACCGTTATACCCAAGTTCAATGTCTTTTTCTATGTTAAATTATTCCTTTTACCTACAGAAAACAAAGCCTGGTTTGATTTTGTTGCAGCTACTGTGTGCTGGGGCCTAGGCTGATATGTCACTGTCCTAAGCAGCTAATTTGACATATGTTCATAGATATGCTTTGCTTGACTTTCATTTTAGTTAGGGAAGAGGTTGGCTGCTTTTTTTTTTATTAAATCAAATTCTTTTTGCTCAATGTTTATATTTAAAATGAGGAATTCATTATATGCATTTGACTCTAATGAAATATTTTGGTATATTTGGAACAACCATGTGATTCATTCATGGTTTCCATCACTCATAATTAAATAGTGTAAGTCACCCACACTCAGAAGGTAACTTCTAATAACATGAAGAACAATCTCATTCAAGAGGTGTATAAATCTCTCTCTCCCTCTCTCTCTCTCTCTCTCTCTCTCTCTCTCTCTCTCTCTCTTTCTCTTTGTCTCTTTTGAGAAGGCTTACAAACACACATTCTCTTTCTGTTTTCTGAACCAGACAACTTCTTGTTGAGTCCATTAAAAGGATTACATTTGAATTAATTAATTTTTCTTTTTGTTAAATTTTTTATGTGTATGAGTGTACTGTCTGCATGTAGGTTTGTGCACCTGTGTTGTGCAATGCTGCAGAGGTCAGAAGAGGGTGTCGGATTCCCCTGGAACTGGAGTTAAAGATGGTTCTCAGCCGACATGTGGGTGATGGGAATCGAACCTCAGTCCTCTGCAAGAGCAGTCGGTGGTGCTCTTAACCACCAGGCCATCTCTCCAGCCCATAATTAATTATTTTTTATATGTATGAATGTACTGTCTCCATGTAGGTTTGTGCACCCTTGTTGTGCAATGCCGTGCAGGTCAGAAGAGGGCATCGGATTCCCCTGGAACTGGAGTTAAAGACGGTTCTTAGCTACCATGTGAGTGCTGGGAATCGAACCTGGGTCCTCTGCAAGAGCAGTCAGTTCTCTTAACCACTGAGCCATCTCTTTAGCCCCAGGGATTACATTTTAAGTATCATGCAAATCCATCCACAGCCAGCACAATGCCATGACCCCCCAGCTTCAATCTGGTTTTAGAAATTCCCTGTATCTCCCAGGAACAATCAGCGGGGTGATTTTAGAGCTGTACCCAGCAGTCTCTATGCAATCAACCAATAGAACCAAGCTGATTCCAGGGACTTGTGGCTGTAAACATTGTGCTAGAGAGGGCTATCTGTTTCACTGCCAGCAGAACTAGGTTCAATTATGCTGGCTATGTAAGTAAAAACCTGGTTTAATTGCCACTACGTTCGGATTTGTTCCATGGTGTTTTATAATTTGTGGTAGAAAACTCCCAGTGCTGTAACTTTTTGGTCTCCCCCTTTTGAATTAACTGGGCCATTTGGCCAGCGGGCCCTGAGTGGAGATGGTAGATGTTAATGTTGACTAGGCTGTATGAAAGTGATGCTCAGTATCTCACCATTTTCCTTGGTGATGAACCCAGAAGCTGGCTGTGAGCTAGGATGGTGCTGTCACTGCATGACAGCTTGCTTCCCTGCTGGACTAAGTAAATCCCTGAATGACAAGATGTAGCCACGCTTTCTCCTGACCTGCATTAGGCATGTGCCACAGCCATCCAGGAAGCCTTTGTAGTGTTAAACCCTTGAGATCTGGGGGATCTGTTTGGCATTCTGACTAATACTAGTAACCACTCCTTTCTCTACTTGGATTTTGCATTCCTTTCCCGACTTAAACCTTTGTTCTTTATTTTTAAAACCGAGCTGCTTGGTGCCTAGTCAAGGCACTTACTAAAGTCTCTGGAGAGATGCCTCATGGATTCTGAGTATTGCTGGTAGCCTGTAAATACTCGGCTGCCATGCTGAACTCTCTAGTTTTTTTTTTTTTTTCCTTTGAACATAGAGGGCAGTGGAGAAGGGGAGGGAAGTGACAATAAAAAGAGCAAGGAGAAGAGGAGAGAATGGGACACTGTGGAGATAACAAATGTTTTAGAGTAATGAGAATCAGGTGAACAATAAAACCTTTTTTTTATATTTTTCATTCTTTTTTGCAGAATATTTATTAAGGCTGTTTAATGTACAAATTTTCCCATTTGTCATTTGGGGAGTCCTTTATTGTAAAGATAATCCTTTTGTTTGATGACAAACAGCAGCCACAATGATTACTCTAGACCTCCACGTTGGATAAATTCCATTTCTTCCTGAGACAGAGGTTCGCTTTTGTATTTCTGAGGTAATGTTTCTATTATATCCTCAGTATCTGGTGGGTGCTGGTTCATTAGCAGATGTGGTGATGCACCTCCTTTAGAATGCTGTGAAATCATGCAAGAGTGGGATGGTGGTCCTGCTGATACCAGAGCTTCTGAGGCACTGAGTTTAGGATTGTCTCTCCTGTCAGGGAACCTTATTAATGGAGTATGCGGTTTCAATACCTGGACGGCCCTGCTGGCGGACGCCATCTTGCTGCCGTCGTGACCCCCGAGCAGGGGCAGCTTCCCAACAATAAAACCTTCTATTCTGGCCCCACCAAATACTGTCATTCTTGGACTTAATTGATGGTATCTTCATAAAGTCACTCGTATCTCCCTGCAAAGTCATTTGTCATCTATGCCACACACAGTTATATTTGTTCTGAGCTACACATGTGGGAAAGACACATGCTTTGACCTTCAGTTGCTGATATCCTGGTAAGGAACAGACTGGGTCTTATCTCTATATTTTAGTTCCAGAGATGAGATAACTGAGTTCTCAAGAGACTCTGATTGACATAAAGAAGTATTTGAGGTCCACCATAGTTCATATGCAAGGGTGTCTGGCCAGTGGCTGGGAGTAACAGGCCACTGGGTACTGTGGAAGTTGTCAAGAGGGAGCAATAATAATAATAATAATAATAATAATGCCTTTTAGATTGATCCAAATATCTGATGTTTAAGAACACCATCTGTTCATTTCTCCTAGACCTTAGTAGGTTCATTGTTGGCTTGAATAAATTCTTATGCTTACTCCAGTGATGTAGAGGCTGAATGCAAATGCCTGAGTGCTATAAGATAGAAAAATACTTGCTAGACACTGTATCACTATCTAATCCAATAACCAACGTGCAAGGTTGGTATTTTTCTCTATGTTACAGTTTCAGTGATGAGGAAATTAGGTCTCTGAGTGATTATGGTTGCTAAGATCTCCAAGAAAATAGCGATGTTAGATTTTGAATCTTGCCAATTTTGATTGCATAGGCTATGTGTCTACTCACTGCATTGTACTGGGGAATAAGTGAAGAGAGGGAATTCCTCCTGGGTAGTATCTTAGTGACTATGAAGGAAAGAAGGTGGCGTTGGAGGCTTTGGAGAAACAGTGATTCCTTCTACACAATGGAGTCTCCTTCCTAGAAGCTAGATGTTGGTTGAGTTCTCCACTAACCATAGAGGGCCAGTATTGGCTTCTTAAGCAGGCCTACGCAAATTCTAATAATTTCTTCATTCAGGGTGTTTTCATCTTTTTAATTTAATTTTATGTGTGTGTGTGTGTGTGTGTGTGTGTGTGTGTGCATGTGTGGGGGTTGGGGGTGTCCAGAGGATGCCGCCTGGTGTTCTACTTTATCATTCTCTACCTTATTCCTTTTTTGGTATTTTTTTAAATTTTTATTTATTATTTTTTATGTGTATGAGTGTACTGTATGCATGTAGGTAGGTGCACCCATGTCATGCAAAGCTGCGGAGGTCAGAAGAAGGAACTGGAGTTAAAGATGGTTCTTAGCCACCATGTGGGGGCTGTGAATTGAACCTGGGTCCTCTGCAAGAGCAGTTGGTGCTCTTAACTGCTGAGCCATCTCTCCAGCCCCTACCTTATTCCTTTGAGGCAGGGTCAAGATCTCTTATTAAACCTGGAGTTGCCGGGCGTGGTGGCGCATGCCTTTAATCCTAGCACCTGGGAGGCAGAGGCAGGCGGATCTTTGTGAGTTCAAGGCCAGCCTGGTCTACAGAGTGAGTTCCAGGACAGCTGGAGCTACAGGGAGACCCTGTCTCAAAAAAGACCAAAAACAAACAAACAACAACAACAAAAAACCCCCCAAAAACCTGGAGTTAAATTGGCAGCCAGCAAGCCCCAGCCACCCTCCTGTCTCTGCCTCCCTTAGCAATGGGGTTACAGTGTGCACAATGGCACACCTGGGTTTGTACTTGAGTGCTTGGGATTTGAACTCAGGTCCTTACACTTGTAGGATTCTTACACAGTGAGGCAAATTCGTAGCTCAGGTCATTTCTTTTTGACTAGCATATGTCCTCTGGGTCTTAGCACTAGTTAAGAGGTCAGAGTCACTCTTGTTTTTAAGGCTGTGGTAAGTGTACTTTATCAATAGAATTGAGGCAGTGAATATTGTGTGTGACATGCTTCTGATTCATAAATGTATACAGATCCCTTCCCTCTTCTTTCACAAGAATTACTGCCAGTCAGTTGACATGGTTCTCGTCACTGTATTGTATTCTGCTCTCTGTATTGTTTGAAAGATAAATCCAGGTGGCTTGAGAAGATGGTGGCCCCTTGGGGAAAACTCCCTCATGCAGACAGCACAGAGAGCCATGGCAGAGGCCAGAGTGAAATGAGAAGGCACTCAAGGGGCTCTGCAGCCAGAGTGCCCCTGGAAGATCTAGGGAAGGTGACAGAAACAGGCTGTATGTTCAGTCATGGAAAGTTGAGCAAGACTTTTGCATGAAGAGAAGACAGGAACAACATTCCTCAGGAGGGAATGGCACATTCAAAGTGTGGCAGCCCGAGAAAGAAGTGGTTTTCAGGTCACGTTAGCAGATGCATGAGACTGGAAGTCAGGGTCTGAGAAGATGAAGCTGCTGGCTGCTAAAGGCTGTTCTATTTCTCTGGTAGTCAGCAAGGGTTGAAACTCAAGAGAGGCTTGGTCATTTGTGCATGAACATTAAGATGTTGAATGAAGATGGAGAGACAGTAATACTGGAAAGGCTGATGCACTTCCCTGAGCCCCTCACACCAATCAGTCCCCTGCTGAATACCATTTCCTCCTCTTTCCCTGCTCACCTTGGCCTATCCGTACCAGAAGAAGCCCTCTTTCTTTCATCCTTGGCAGTTGTTCCTGCTTACAAGGGCCACACGATCTGTCTTTTCTTTTTGTCTTAGTTTCGTTGATCTCCTCCCTATTTGGTTTTCATGGAAAAGGTCCAGATTTGGGACTAAGAGCTTTGGGTTCTAATCCCAGCTTGTGCTGTTTCCTAACCTAGGCAAAACTTGCAACTTAAGGAATCAATGGATGCCTGAAGATATGAAATAGAAATAATTATGGTTATCTCACCCGAAAGTTACGTGGCTCAAATTCACTGGGCCAGTGGTGCTTCTCAATGAAAGACTTTAAACTGGAGTCACACAAGATAACAGAGGGTCCATCTTGGGACCCTGAGAGTGTGGGAAAATTTGTGTTGATAAAAAAGATGAAATTCTTTAAAAAAATTCACTTATGTTTATTTTACTTATGAGTGTTCTTCCTGCACGTATGTAGGTACAGTACATGCAGTGCCCACAGAGGTCAGAAGATGGCGTCAGATCCCTTGGAACTGGAGTCACTGATGGTTGTTAGCTGCCGTGTAGGTGCTGGGAACTGAACCCGGGTCCTCTGCAAGAGCAGCCAGTGCTTTTAACCACTGAGCCATTTCTTTAGCCCCCTTATGAAACTGTTCAACCTTTTAACAAGTTAATACCTGGTCCAAAAAGGGGAGAGTCATGAGGGAGGTACCAAACAATACTTCTGTAGCGAGCTCTACTCACTGCCTAACTAATACGCCTTTCCATTTTCTTCACCGTTATTGAGAACTTCCACTTCTTTCAGGTATCAACTATGTCCAGTCCCTTTGAAGCTGGTCTGTGGGAGTGGAGGGCTTGGTGCTGTAATTCTGAGAGGTAACTGTGAATCTGCAGACAGGTGATAGTTTCTGAGTAGAGATTCATAGGATGGATGGGACCTTTCATAGGACACAGAGGTAGAGGTAGGATACTTGGTGCGGAGAGCATCATTCAGTGGCTTATGTGTGAGAGGAGCCCTGGCTTTGGGAAAGGAAAGGGACAGAGGGACAAGACATAAATCAGTCACTTCCTAGTCTCCAGTACCAACATTATTTGTTCAAAAGATCAGGCTCTATGACCCCTCTCTACTGAAATTGCTGTTGTGTTTGGGGCAATGGGGCATTCCCCAGGCTGACCTCAAGGCACACCCTAATCCTTCTGCTTAAATGACACAGGGAGCAGCAGGGAGAGGCAGCGCCCCAACAATGGTCAAGGCGTTCTTTGAGCTTGACTCTTCCTCCTGGACACTCCCGGCACCACCCCTCGGAGATGGGTGTATCTCTGCTCTGATGATGGCAACTGTAGCCACTAGTTCCGCTGCCCAGAGGCTGACAGCTTTACAGAAAAACATAAACCCAGTAGCTGGTGGGCATGACATGTGTATAAGAGAGACGAGGGCAAGGTGAAGGCCATTGCATAGGAAGGTCTGCTGATACCTGGGGAGGAATGCAGGGAGAAGCAGGCTGTTCTGGTGTTCTCTAGAGGGGACTCTTTCTGCTTCTGGGGCACCAATCATCAAAAATCTTTGGGGGGGATTTATTTCAGGTGCACAGTTTTGGCTAAGCCACTTTCTTCTCTGCTTACATCTGGCCTTGGCTCCTGCTGTTGTCGACACTCTGTCTGTCCCTTGGGCCTTTTGCTTGTCTGTGGGCTCCTTTTATGCTGAGCCTGAGCTTCCAGAAGGGACTCCTATCAGGTGTTGTGGCGCATGCCTTTAATCCCAGCACTCGGGAGGCAGAGGCAGGTGGATCTCTGTGAGTTCAAGACCAGCCTGGTCTACATAGTAAGTTCTAGGCCAGTTGGGGCTACAACAGGGAGTGACTGTCTCAAAGAGAGAGAGAGAGAGAGAGAGAGAGAGAGAGAGAGAGAGAGAGAGAGAGAGAGAGAGAGAGAGAAAGAGAGAAATAAAAGACAGAGGAGGCTCCTGATAAATGAATGTAAACAGTGCAATATTCAGGCCAGATTACCTGCTTCTAATACCATCATTGGTATTCTCCACATTAATATTCAAAAGTGATGGAAATTTTATTATGTAAAATCTGGGACTATTAGTCATTTATTGGAAGGATCAGCCCCATAGAGACCACTGAGCGAATGGCAGAATAGGCTGTTTTATGTTTGTCATGCCCCACATTGGACAAGGTAGTTATATTAAATTAAATTTGGCTTGATGATGCCTCTGAACTGGAGGGCTTAGGTAATGAAATGAAAATGACCTTCAAACATAAAATAACTAGTAACTAAAAAATCTAATGCTATATTTTTGTAGTAAATGCAATCGCTGAGTCTCAATGAATCACAGTCAATCATGAAAGGCCTCTAATCAGAGACTCTAAATAAGGCAAGGTAGCTGTGTACCTGTCTTCTGCTTTCTGTTCATAAATGCTGCTGCCCCTCATGATTCAGAGCTCAGCTCTATGGACCTGTGCTGGTTCTGACAGCTGGCCTTTTTGTGACTCATTTCTTTTTTTTTTAATATTTTTTTATTTTTATTTGTTTTTGTATGCATATGAATGTACTGTGTGCACATAGGCCTGTGCACCCGTGTCGTGCAATGCAGCAGAGATCAGAAGAGGGTGTTGGATTCCCATGGAACTGGAGTCAAAGACGGTTTTTAGCTGCCATGTGGGTGCTGGGGATCGAACCCAGGTCCTCTGCAAGAGCAGTCGGTGCTCTTAACCACTAGGCCATCTCTCCAGCCCCGTGACTCATTTCTTAATTAGTTAAACTCTGTTGAATGATTTTTTTTCAAGCATGACACAGCTAAATCAACAAGGTCATTTTATGTACAGAGCTCCAAGTAATGTTCACAAAAATCTTCAGGCCCCATTTGCAGACAAGGTGCCTGGGCTGCTTGGGAGCCCAGGGTGCTCCAGAGATAGCAGAGACTCTGCTCCTATGTCTGGTTGAGTGAGATCTCTGTTTGTGTCACCGCCTCATTTGTGTCAAGGGTGGTTACTGCACTTTTATTCATTTAATAATAAAGGTGACTAACTCCAATTTTCCCTCTCAATGGTTTAATAGGCATACAAGGTGCTTTATAGAAGCACACCAAAAGAAATGTTATTGCTGCCCTTTAAACCAAAGAGGAAGTGATTATTACCCTAATGTTGAGGATGGGGTCAGCCTCTTTCCCATCACCTCAGCAAATGTCAGTCCTTCACTGTTCATGTTCATTTAATAAAACCTCCTGCCTTAGCTGATGTTGCTGACAGCCTTGAAAGCGAAGTCTGAAAGTATTTCCTTGTTGGAATCCAGACAGTTAGGAGGGGAGATAGGTCAAATATTTGAGTAAATATGACAGAGCAAAAACTGCTATAACACATAATTCTGGGATTTATGTATTGATTTACTTCATGCTTACACTTGCTACTGAGCACTATTGCCTTGATGTCTGGATTACAGTGTAAACTCACCTGACCACCCGTCATGAAATTCTTCCCTAGAATTCAGGAGAGGAAGCAAACTCTTCCTCTGAACTCAGAACTCCGTGCAGTTCAAAGTCATGAGGCTGGAAGGAGAAGCTCTGAGACTGGTCTCTACCTCCACCCTCCATAGGGACTAGTTGTTATCTTTATCCTGGGGATGGAGGGAACTGCATGGGAAGCTTCCTAAGATCACAGGAGTCTTTAGTCCTGGGGACGCTGTACTCCTGGCAGCTGCTATGTAAAAGCGCGAAGGCCAAAGGAAGTTGAGGTCATTTTCTCTGAAGCCTGATTTGAGGAAAGGAAACCATCTTGGGCTGGGAGCCGTGAGGCTCTCTCCCCTCAGGCAGTGTCCTGTGGATGGATGGATGATGGCCTCATCTCCACCACAGAGCACAACAGAGCAGGAGGTCACTTCCCAGACCTCCCAGCACTGGGGTGATCTGTCAGCAGCCCCATGCGGAGTGCTCTGGGAGCCCTCCCAGTGGCTTTGATCCTGGCCTTGTGTGCTTCTAGGGTTTCCTGGGCTGGCAAGTGGGAAGGGGCTGAGTAGTCCTGGAGCCCAGAGCAACCGGGGAGGAGTCCTTTATCCCCAAGAACACAATATGAAGTATTGCAGAGCAGAGTGAGGCCTTGATAGCTCGTCCAGCTCAGCTACCACATGGTGTGCACTTGCTTGCTTGCTTCTAGAGACAGTGATCTGTTTGCTCCTGTCCTTTCTGACCAACCCTTAGCTCTGACAGTTCCCTAGGGAGAAGTGTGGGGCCAAACCTGTTCTTAAAACAACTCTGCCAAGAAATCAACTTGTTGCAGTATAGAGAGGACTGCATGTTCAGAATAAAATACATGGAGGTGCTGTAAATCTCACTGTGCCATTAACTCTTTCTATATCCTTGGGTGAGTGACTTAGCAATTAGAACCCATGTTTCCTTATCTGCAGAATGGGCAATGCTTCATAAGGCATAAAGGATGTTCTGAACAAACATAAGAAGGTTCTTGGCCTACAGGAGGCACCCCCAAAGTGTTCCTCATTGCCCCTTCCTTGCTGAGGTCGAAAGGACTTAGATGATAACAATGCAAGTGTGCCAAGAGGGTCTGAGTGATAGCACCTACTGTGTGCTGAGTGCCTACTCTGCTTTGAGCACAGAGAAGAGCCATTGGTTCAATGAATTTTTAGTGGACCTGCAGCAGAAGAGACAGCTGGCTCCTATTCTCAGCTGCTGCTCTGTATGGGGACCCCTTCATGAATTCTTGGCTTTCTCCTTATACCCTTTGCCTTGCATACATAAACTAGGTTCTTGACAGGAAGACAGGTCTAACCTGGGGCACAACTGATGAGGAACAATATGGATGGGGCAAGTGAGGCCTGAAATGAGGACATTTATTGTGGTATCACTCCGCCACATGTAGAGGTGGATGCTTGAGCCCCGTCCACCGGATTACAGGGAAAAGGGAAGATGCAAGACAGCTTCCAGCACCTGTCCTAAACCATGTGGCCAAAGGCTGACAACCTTTCCACTGTCCACTGGTCTCATTTAGCAACTACACTAGGCAATGCCCTATTGGCACTCTCAGATCCTCCAGACTGCTGTGTGATTGGCTCTCTACAGTCTAATTCCCACCTGGGCACTCACCACACATCACAGCTGGCGACCTGATAGACCTGACAGGTCTCCTTCCAGCCCCACACCAGCTTCCCAGGTTGGTGGTCTGCTTGACTGCCGTCCAACCCACTGATCCGCACCAGCTTCCCAGGTTGGTGGCCTGATTGACTGCTGTCCAACCAACTGGTCACTACTACACAAGCCTCCTTCGTGGGCTAGGATTACATGTGCAAATAATGGCTGGTAGTCCCTGTCAGATGGTAAGAAGGACTTGTTTATTATTTCACAGCATTCTGTTTCTTTTCCTTTTTTTTTTTTTTTTTTTTTTTTTTGTCTTTTGAGACGGGTCTCCCTGTAGTCCCAGCTGTCCTGGAACTCACTCTGTAGCCCAGGCTGGCCTTGAACTCACAAAGATCCGCAGCATTCTGTTTCTATACCCAGAGTGACATCATATCTCAGGGCCTTGTCAATGCCTTTGATCCCAAGGTGTCACAGGCTTGCTAATGCACATGCAAATCCTGCCTAAGGCCAGGTTTCAGTATAAACAGACAAGCAGGTGATTTAGCACAAAAGAAGACACAGGTGGCTTCCTTTTTTCTTATAATTTATAGCCCCTGATCTTGACCTGGAGAGAGGTTCCTAGTAGGAACCCTGTATAGGTTAAAAAAGACCCTTGGAGGAATTGGAGAGATGGTTGAGCAGTTAAGAACACTGGATGCTTTTGCAGGGGACCTGGGTTTAATTCCCAGCACCCATGTGACCACTAACAACTGTCAGTAACTCCAGTTCCAGGGAATCAGATGGGCTCTTCTGACCTCCACAGGCATTGCATAACATGGGTGCACTTACACATATTCAGGGAATACACTCACACACATAAAATAAAAAAAAATAATAAAATATTTTTAAAAAAGATCCTTGGAGATGAATCACAGACTTCTAAAATTCAATTATAAAAGGTCTCCACAGAGTTAGGAATATGCAGGTATCAGACTGGTAGGAGACAGTAGACGTTTCTTATTGATAGCTTTATCTGTAATCCATAGGACATTCGTTTTTATCTGTGCCCACTATAGCTAATGGACTTCATTGTGAGATGCAGAAATGTCTTTTCCATCCATGGCTACCTGTGTGCTTTCCCTTCTGTGTGCAAATTTCTGGCAGATAATGACAAAGAAGCACCTTCTCCAAGTAGAGTCGTAGGATGCTACATCTTCAGGGAAGAAGACAATTTGCCCTGCTTTCAGTATTAGCACCCTCTGTGCTGGAAGCTTCCCTTGTCAACTTGACACACCTGGGAGAGGGAGCCTCAACTGGGGAATTCTCTCTATCAGGTTGACTTGTGGGCATGCCTGTGAGACATTTTCTTGATTGTTGAATGCTACAGGAGGGCCCAGACCACTGTGGGTGGTACCACCCCTGGGCAGGTGGGCCTGAGTTATATCAGAAGCAGGCTGAGCACAGGCCAGGTGAGTAAGCCAGTAAGCAGCATTCCTCCATGGTCTGTGTTTCAGGTTTCTGTCCTGAGCTCCTGTCCTGTCCCCTAGTGAAGAACTGCACTATAAGTTGGTTTTTGTCGGCATCTTATCACAGAAACAGAAAGCAAACCAGGATAGCATAGATGCAGAGAGGAAGAGGAAGCAGGATGCCGTGGAAGTTCAGAGAGGAGGATACCTTGGAAGTTCACTGCCGTGCACCCAGCACTTAGCATGGTGGTTAGATGGAGAACATAATCAGACAAGCATGTAAGGGACATTCTGCTCCTGGGAACAGCTTTAGGGATTTGCTGAGTTAATACTTATAATGTGTTTAGGCTAGACATGCAGTGAGCACTTAAACTTTTGGAAAGACACATGCCGAGAGCAGAGGACTGGGACCATATGCCGGAGCTGACTCCACCCACCCCTTCCCTCTGCTTCTCCATCCTCCCTTAGTCATACACTGCTTCCATGCACCTTCAAATTCCATGTATCTTGAATTTCTTTCCTGTCTCCAACTAACACTCAAAAGTTCGTGATCAGTAATTCATTCCAACAGCTCTGATTTGCCCCAGGCACTTAGATGCATATTAATAGTGGCAAGCAGATGGGGCCTGGAGGCTTGGTTGGACCAGCGCTCCTTTAGAAGTTCAGAATGGGGGCTGGAGAGATGGCCTAGCAGTTAAGAGCGCCGACTTCTCTTACAGAGGACCTGGGTTCGATCCCCAGCACCCACATGGCGGCCGAGAACCGTCTGAAACTCCAATTCCAGGAGAACTCCAGTTCCGGGGGAGTCGGACACCCTCTTCTGATCTCTGCGGCATTGCACGACACGGGTGCACAAACTTGCATGCAGACAGTACATTTATACACATACAGAAATAAATAAAATTAATAAAAAAAATTAAAAAAAAAAAGAAGTTCAGAGTGATAGAACTGCTGCCTGTGCCCCTGCTGGATGGGGCTGGAAGTCCAGCTGACATCTCTGCACTTCCACATCCCATCTCACAGGCTGGAAATGTGAGATCCATGTGTTGGATACAAAGAAGACCGCCCTAGTGGCTTTCTGGAGGCTGAGATGAAGAAGGGTTGGATTGTGTTCTGCATTTCCCAGATAACAAAAACAAACAAAAAAGACTATCATCACATTGGCATGGAGATCTTACTTCTCCAAAGTTGGATTTCCTGGCACCTATGCTATGTTGCTATGGCACACACAACTTTCCCATGAGTGAGAAACCCAAATACTAAGAGAAGAGACCCAGGTAGGCTTGGGAAATAATGTTGGCCTACCATTGAAATCCCACCTTCTGTGACTCCCTTACATGAATGCTGTACTCTAGCCAAAGTGAACTCATCCTGTCTGGCCTCCCTGTCTTCTGCCTGAGCAGGTCTCTCTCCCTACACTCTCTGCCTGGAATACCTGAACTCTTCCCTTCCACTCAGCATGATTCCACATTGGTCTTTGAGATGCAGCTCATGTGCTCCATCCCCAGAAACGATGCCCCCTCTTCTGGCTCCTCACATCTTTTCTCATAATTAATTCAACAAATATTTATTAAATTATCCTATGAACTTGATAGTAGCAAGCGAGCAACAAGGACCTTGAATTTGAGGAATCTGTATCCCGATACCTCACTTAACTTATTGCTGAAATTGGACACACCTTGTTTTGTCAGACGTTGTCCACTCAAGATTAGAATGACAGCCAGATGTGGTGGTATAGATCTATAATCTTAGCTACCTGGGAGGCTGGGGCAGGAGGATAACAAGGTCGAGGTTCATCTGGCTTACAGAGTGAGTTCAAGGCAACCTAATGAGAAGCTGTCAAAATCACATGTAAAATGGGCAGGGGTTGGGGGGTGGCAACACAGTGGTATAGTGCCTGACTAACATGTGTGAGGTCCCATGTTCAGTCCCCAGCACTATAAGATTAGTGTCTTTAAAAAGATGTATTTTATTTTAATGATGGCCCTGTGTGTATGTCTGTGTGTGGCGGCCACTTGTACTTGCCCAACAGAGGCCAAAGAAGACATTAGATTCCCTGGTGTTATAAGTGGGTATGGGGGACCGATAAGGATGCCATGAGCCAAACCCTGGTCCTCTGCCAGAGCAGTTGTGCTCTTAACTGCAGAGCCATATCTCCAGCCCCGAAGACCAGATTTTTAAAATTTTTATATTTTATTGAATTTTTATATATTTCATACACAATATCTTTTATTTGTAGCATTAACATTTTTTAACCTCTGAATGCATTTATTTAGACTTTTAGACAAGTTTCCCTCTGAAAATGATAAAGCTCTGTGTCCCACCCGTGCCCACCCATGGCCCGCCTCTCCCGGTGGAGGACAGACACTGCTTCAGAACTCAAATAAATAGGATTGGCATCGCCTAGCGCTGAGGATGAGATGGCAGGTGCACCAGAGGAGCCGCTGTGGGCCAGCACCCTACAGTTTGTCCAGAAAGCCGTCCAGGGCAGGGATGCTGGGGTGGCTGCTGTTGTCGATCACGCACTATGGGAACGCCTGGCCGCCCGTGGTGGAGAGCAGGTCGGCCGTGAAACCAAAGGACTCGTCGACAGGCAGGTAGGCCTTGACCGCAAACATGGGGGTACCAGCCACTGAGATTCCTTAAACACATGGCCCTGCTTCCGGTTCTGGACACCATAGATGCCACAGACCACCTGCTCGGGACATTGGATCTCCACCGGGCAGATGGGCTCCGTGAGGCCGGGCTGTGCAGTCAGCACGCTGGCCTAGAGGCATCAGCGGGCCGTGGGGATGATCTGGCCGCCACCACGGTGGATGGTGTCGGCGTGCAGGGTCACATCATGGACATCAAAGTGCACACCACTCATGTCCTCCTCACAGAGCGCACCCTCCTTAGGGGCCCACTGAAAGCCGGCCACCACATTGTCCTTGATTTCGTTGAGGTATTGCACGCCCTTGGTGATGTCGGTGAGGCTGTTGGGGCCTGTACGGTCAGGCCCAAAGCACTAGATCTTGTGGGCCTCAGCCACATCCCACTCGCACTTCTCAGCCTTGAACTCCTGGCAGGTGGACACCTCGCCCATGTCGATGTCCTCAGCAGGGCCGTCGGGGAAGGGCCCGGCCTTCATGTAGAGCCGGTTGTGTTTGTTGGGAGACTTGGACAGTCGCAGTACTTTGGACACCGCCTCACTGACGGTCTCCCGGTAGGACACTTCCGACTTCTTGATTGGGATGCAGGAGTGGTCCTCCTCCAGGTCCTTGAGGTAGATCTCCAGGTGCAGCCAACATGGAGTAATGACCAGCTATGATCCACAGTCCTCCAGGCCTTCAGCATCAAGTTGAGATAGCTGAGACATCAGCTTAGTGGGCTGAGCAACTACTGGGTTCTCAGCCTCTCCAGCCTAATAATAAATCCCTTTTCATTATATATTAATTTTAAAAAATTTTTTGATCACTTTTTTATTTTATGCGTATGAGTATATTGCTTGCATATGTGTAAGTGCACCTGTGTGACGCAGTGCCCACATAAAAGGGCATCAGCTAACAACCATCTGTAACTCCAGATGCGCTGCAACTGGAGTTACAGATGGTTGTTAGCTGCCATGTGGGGGCTAAGAATGAACCTAGCCCCCTTGCAAGAGCAGCCAGTGCTCTTAACCATTGAGCCATGTCTCCAGGTTCTCATTCTACAGCTTCTATTTCTCTAGAGAACACCGACTCATACAGAACCCCCCCACCATCGTACTTAAATTGACCTTTCTTTAAACCAATCACTGTAGTATCCAGACTTCTTAGGATCTCAGTGCTGTAACCAAACTGCCATCTGAAGTCAGACCATTGTCAGAAAGCCTCAAGATGGGCATACTTAAACTACTTAATTACTCTCTCTCCTAAGGATTCAACTCTACAAATGACACATCACTGTTTTGTCTGTCTGCATCTCCTGTCTTATCCATCACTCTGCTAATCATTTGGATATGTGTTCTCAGCTACTCTTCCAACTCTTTTATGCCCTACTGTGTATCACTGGAAGCTATGTTTCCCAGGCTTTTCTGTTCTCTGGTTTCCAGGCTGGTTTGGGAAGACAAGAGGCTGGCAGATAATTAAAAGGCAGCAAGAGATCATTCAGGACATTTATTCTCTGACCTCTGTTTTTGATGGCATTCCTGATGTCACCTGCATTCCTTCCAGAGGACTCCAGATCCTATGGTTCTGGCACCTTCTGGATGATACAGGTCTTGGCATCCATCTAGTCTTAAGATATGCAAAGTATTTCTGGCTGCGTCTATTCTTTAAGAAACTCATTGTCTCCTGACTAGCTCCTCAACCACGTGTAGAATTCCCTGTATTCGGGGCTGGAGAGATGGCTCAGTGGTTAAGAGCACCAACTGCTCTTAGCAGAGGACCCTGGTCCCCACATGGCAGCTAAGAACCATCTTTAAGCTGGGTGCGGTGGTACATGCCTTTAATCCCAGTACTCTGGAGGCAGAGGCAGGTGGATCTCTGTGAGTTCAAGGCCAGCTTTGTCTTCATAGCAAGCTCCAGGCCAGCTGGGGCTACAGGGAGATCTTCTCTCAAAAACACCAAAAAAAAAAAAAAAAATCCCTGTATTTAATTCCCTATGTTGGAATATCTAAAATGATTTCTGTTTTCTGACTGGATTCTCATTAAGTAGTTGCTCACTGGGAAAATTTAGTTATGTAGACACAGATTAAACTATATTTTCCTCCAGAGTATTCTTCATCTGATTTCATTTGAGTGGAGGCAAATATGTAAAAGGTCCCTCTAGGCACGTCTTCCCTCCCATAGTGTGCCCACAGGCTATTACCAATTATAACCTCCTGGCTCTTCAATCCTCTGGCTTCATACTTTGCTTCCCAATATCATGCTTATACTTGACTTAGCAACGGCTTGGATCTCTCAGTCTGCCTCATGAAATCTGTTTTCCCCTGAGATACTATACTGCTTCCTCTTCTTTGGTCCCTCATGTCCCACCTAGACTCCCATTAAGGAGAATCAGACTCCCAAAGTCACAATGCCACTTCATACCCATGCCTTGCTCTACATCGTGGTTCCTTTCTCTTGCACCCCTGCTCTTATTTCTCCTCCCAGTGCTCTTCTATTAGGACTTTGATCAAGCTTCACATTTTCTTGGAAAATTACCTTGAGTTTTGTTGAAGATGGTGGTGAGCTTGAAACCTATATGGGTCTCTGGAGTCTTGTCAGTAGACTATCCTACTTACAATAATGATTGACTTTGCTATATTCCTCTGTAGGCTTTGTGGCTGTTCGAGGAATCATGCCTTGGTTATTTCTGCATTCTCGATGCCATTTGTGGAGCTTGGCACCAGACAGATGCTAAGTGTGGAGAAAAGTGGCTTAGGTGTGATTGAGAGTTTATCCTGGGAAAGACTGAGCTCAAGAATAATGTATAATAGTATGGTGTTCTAAGTACGGTGTCTGATATCGACAAAATGTACCACATGAGGCCCATCAGTTCACCTCTTTACAAACTGTATTCCACAATAGTTGAGCCCTGTTAATCTAGTGTTCAAGGTGGCTTAAGATTTGTGTCCTGATGAAAACCCAGCAAATATACCAGTTGTTCCTCAGATGAATTCATACTAACCTTCTTGTTGCTGGCAAGAATAGATCAACAAAACTAACCACAGCTCAAGACCACTTGGTCCAAGTAAATTTGAGTAAAATTTAGCCTGTCACTTTCCCCAAGTTAGTTGTATCTTTTTGTTGCTTTTGGATAGCTGAATACATTCTTGGTTTTCTTTTTGTCATAACTGTGGACTTTGACAGGTCATTGCTTATGATTTGGCAAGTCTCATGGCAATATACCTGTCAAATGATTAATTACAAGGATCGAAAATAAGAATGTTCAGTGCACAGGGAGCAGTGATTGTTTCGTGAGTTTCCTTATATCTATTAACATCACATTCAGAATGGGGCAGCTCCCATGGTCTCTCCATAACTGGAAGGGCATTTCAGATTTAGAAGCCTGTGTATAATGCAACAGGAGTGCTACAGATGCTCATGGAGCTATGCATTCCTTTGTGGTCATGCCCAGAATGTGAATGTGTCCAAGAACCAGATCTTCCCAGTGGGGCTCAGCCTGAACGAGGAGCAGGGATGCTGAAGGACCCATCATGGGTGGCTGTTGGTCCACCTCTTGGTTGCCAATGTAGGAGAAATCCCTTTCTCAATTTGTCCTTTCTCAAAGAGAGTGCACGGAAGAGATATTTTTTTTTCTTTTGGCTAGTACCCTTTGGCTTAGGGATTAATGGACTGAATTTTAATGTGCTTAAAGCCTGTGGTATGTGGTTGTGATGGCTAAACTTGGTTTTCAACTTGACATACCTGGGAAGAGAGAATCCATATTGAAGTATTTCCTTCATCAGATTGACCTATGGGGTAGTTTCTTGACTGATAATTGATGTAGGAGAGCTGAGCCCACTGTGGACAGTACTATCCCTAGGCAGACAGGCCTGGACTGAATAAGAAATGAAGCTGAACTTGAGTCTGGGAGCTGAGCCCACTGTGGATGGTACCATTCCTAGGCAGACAGGCCTGGGGTTGAATAAGAAATGAAGCTGAACTTGAGTTCAGGAGCAAGCCTGTAAACAACATTCTTTTGTGATTTCTGCTTCAAGCTCTTTTCTTGAGTTTCTGCCTTGGCCTCTCTCCATGGTGGACTGTAATCTAGATGAAATAACCCCTTTTCTCTTCAAGTTGATTTTGGATTATGGTGTTTATCACAGCAACAGAATCCAAACTACAGCAGTGGTCCTGTGTGTCCCTAGACAGGTTATAAGTCCACCAAGTCTTGGTCTTCTTCTTTGTTGAAGGGAAGAACATATCTTTGGCCTTACAGAAGGGAGGAAGATTAAATCAATAGTCCTGGTAAGGGGTCCCCAATGGTGCTCATTAGTGCTCAGTTCATTTGAAGTACTTCTTCAGTTTGGGAGTATAGAAGGGTCTGATTTACTCATCTTTCTTTTCTGGCCACTCCCAGTACACATACAGCTACTTTAGAATGAGAAAGGAAAGCCCATCTATGTTCATATCACTACCAAGTCTATGATTCTGGACTGGCTGCCATATTTTGTCTCTATAAAGGCTGAGATGCTTGGTTAAATCTCTGCTTTAAAAAAAAAAAACTTTGGTGGAAAACGGACTCAGAAAAAGATGCAAGACATGTATGGAAGAGTGCTGAACTCAGGTGGGGTGGGGGGCATGGAAAGGGAGAATGAGTTAAAATTGGACTGCAGAAATGATACAATGGATGCACAAAACTTCAATAAAAAAAAAAATATATATATATATATATATTAATATATATATGTTAATATAGAGGAGAGAGAGAGAGAGAGAGAGGGAGGGAGGGAGAGAGAGGGAGAAAGAAGGAACTGGAAAAAAGAGTGAGCTCTTACACTGCATTTTAAATAATGTAAATATTGGTTAATGTTGAGAAAATTTGAAAATATGACTATGGTGTTTCCATTTATTATTGCCATTGTAATTTCTTACTTCCTGTCATTGTAATTTCTAACTTCTACTAAAATACCCAAATTAGAGCTCTCATGGGATTACTATTGTGGATCTTTTGAAGGTATTTCTGGTTGAGCAAACCAAGGAGCACAGGGACTATCCCAAGTATGTTCCCCCACCCCATGACTGGAAGGTAGATTTTAATTGTGGATATTCATCCAAAAATTGGTTCATTCTCGTTGTTACAAACCCATCCTAGCTTTGGTCATCCCTGAAAAATGTTTTCTTCTTTCAACATGAATTAAAAGCTTAAAGTGCTGGGGAGTCAGGGGGATAACTTAAGTTCTAGAAACATCTGAATTATTTACTTTTTTGCTTCAACTAGCAGAAACAAAATAAGGTTATTTCTTTTTCTTCTCAGCTTCAATCTAAAGCTATCACTTTCAGATCAGCAGGATTTGAACGTTCTTACAGAAAACACTTACAAAATTTTTTATTCCCCAAAATGTTATGTGAAAAGAAAAACGAATTCAAATAGCAATATACACATCAAAACCAAAATGAAGTAATTTAAATAAGTATCTTAACAATGAGCAATGTAACCTATTTGCTGTAACCACAGAAAGAATATTTGCCATCAACACAAATCAGCACTCATAGATGAGCAAGCCTTAAGTAACTTCAGCTTTCCTCTAGTCTGTCAACATAATGCTGTATTTATCCAGATATTGTTACTATGCAGTTTCAATTGCCTTGATTTTGACAGAACTATAAACATTTTCGGATAAAAATCTCTAAGTAAATAACATTTTTTTTGAGGGGAATCTAGATTATAGACATGAAGCATGAGGAATAAAACTTCAGATTCTGTTTTTTTCTCTCCCTCTTTTTCCCTTCCTTTTTTCCATCTTTTTTTCTCTTCCCCTCTCTTCCTTTTCTCTCCTTCACTCTTTCATATTTTGCTAGTTTGGTCTCAGAAAGCTGTGCCACATTTGTGAAAGGAGACTCCTTGCCCACCCACTGATGGCTGGCATTGGTCTTTTAGGAGAATTGTTTTTTTACTATAGTCATTTAAAAAAAGGAAACCTAACTCAAACTTAGAAATAAACATACAGGGGTATTGCATATTCTGTTAGTGCAGTCCTGGGCTTAAGTTTCTATCGATTGAACTATACTACAGAGAACAAACTGTAGAGTTTTGTTGATGCAGAAGCAGATAATGTCTGTGTAGTGGAAAGATACACTCCGGTGGGTAAATCTATGGTGGCCCTGTTAGACAATGGCCAGTGTTGTATGTAACACAGTAGTCTATTAAACTGCCTTATTTGTACACAGCTTCTCAAATACTCTTTAAACTTATTTATTTGTATGTGTATGTGTGGCATATTTGTCTGCTTATATGTGTGTGCACCATGTGTGTGCATATGCGTGTGCATATGGAGACCGGAGGTCTATGTCAGGTGTCCTGTTCCTTTGCTCTTCACCTCATTTTTTGAGACAGTGTCTCACTGAACTGGAATTCACCAATTCAGCTGGATGATCAGCTTGCAAGCCTTTGGATCTTCCTGTCTATGGATCTCCAGCTTTAGGGTTACAGGCAGGTGCCACCACACCCAACTTTCTGCACAGGTGCTGGGGATTTGAACTCAGATCCAGCAAGCCCTTTTCCCACTGAGCCCCTCTCTATCCCCTAAAATTCTCTTTTAGTTTAATCAGCATTTTACCAGCTCTCAGGAAATACCAAGGTTAATAAAATCCTTGACACTTGTTTATTCTATATCCACTGAGGCTTAGAATCAGTTTGTTCATCTCTTAAGGGAAATTATGTTTTATGTTTAGTCATATTCCTGGAATTGATAAATTTAATTATGGGGCTGTGGAGATGGCTCAGTGGTTAAGAACACTGGATGCTCTTGCAGAGGACCTGGATTCAGTTCCTAGCACCCACGTGGTGGCTAACAATTGTTATAACTCCAATTCTAGGGGATCCAATCCCCTCTTCCGACCTCTATGAACATTGCATGACACAGATGCACTTACATCTATGTAGGCGATACACTCATACACATAAAATAAAAATGATAATATATTAAAAAAATAAATTAATTTTTATGCAAAAAGCTACTGGTAGCATTGACAGGCTATCTCTATAAAAGTTCCCTGTACATATTTTGACACCCAGTATATGCTCAACAAATGCCTACTCTTGCTGTTATTGCAAAGGAAGGATCGCAGAAATGTAGGCCTGCTCCATGTGGAATGCTCACATCCAATGGTTGAACCAGATTTAAACCAACTGTTGCTATTCTGGGCTAGAGAATGGGAATAGGAAGGAAGCGTCATGGGAGTGTAGACAAGGAAGTCTAAATAAGTTCCTTGAACATTAAGCTGTATATCAGCATATATCCTAGGCAAAGGAAAGCCAAGAAACAAATAGTTTTGATTATAAAAGTTCAGGACTATGAAGTAAGTACACAGCTGCATGCAGGGACCTTTGGAAAGAACTACAAACTATGTTTGAAGACAAAATAACCATGAAAATTATATAGACACGTTGCTAAAAGATAATGAACCTCCTTTTCATTTGATTTTGTAAAGCAGACCTCACTTTCCCTGAGAGATTCATAGAGATTCAGAGCTTGATGAACTTGCTGAGCTCTGGTAAGAAGCTCATTGATATCAGATCACCAAAGAGCAATGGTTAAAAACACACAGTTCCAGCCACAATAGAAAAGGAACTAAGTCAGGATCCTTAAGGAGTAAGTGCAGGAATGCAGGAATGTAGGGGGTTGTGGTCCAGGTTTTTCTATTTTCTAGGGCAGATTAATGGAAAGAGATGAAGGGGGCTGAAGGCATGAGGGAGTGATTTTGAAATAGTTTGTGGAAACCCATCTAAGAGGAAAGTGAGATCAAGATGGAAGTGATGGGTAAGTAACAGTCTGTGGGCCTGGTGGACTGGTGGACCTAGCGGAGAATGAGTCAGTAAGAGATGAGATAGTCACCCGAGGGCTGGAAGGTTCAGGAGAGAAATTTCAGAGTGGAGCAGAATAGGTGAGCAAGGTCCAAGGTGTAGCTGAGGAAGGGCAGTAATACGTCAGACCCGTGGATAGGTGGCCTACGTGGATGATGGAGGACGAAGGATAAGAGACGGAACGAGAGAAAGCTTACTAATTTTTTTAAGTCTTTTTGAGATGGGCTTTTCCTGTAGCCCCAGCTGTCCTGGAACTTGCTATGTAGACCAGGTTGGCTTTGAATTCATAGAGATCTGCCTGCCTTTGCCTCCTGAGTGCTGGGATTAAATGTGTGCGCCACCATGCCAGGAGAGAGAAAATTTACTAAATCTTTTTTTTTAATTAATTAATTTTTTATATATATTTTGTACAAGATTATCAAATCTAGACCCATGTCCCCCCCATTCCCCCACCCCACCAAAGCTCATGCATTCTGCCAAACATGCTTTTCATCTCTTTCTCGGTCTTTCTCAAAATTCTCCATGTGGAAGTTGACTGTTTTGAGCAGAAGTTCACTGTTTTAGTCAGTTCTTTGATCCAGTCCTTTCTGTTGTTGTTGTTGTTGTTTCCAATATGGATCACTCCCAACTACTTGGACAAAAGCTCAAGGGGCCATGCACAAGAAATACTTACAACTAGGTAATTGGCACTAGCATCCACAGATGAGGGATACCAATTCGTCGTTTGTTTTTCTGGGACTGTGTTACTTCACTCAGCATGATGTCCTCTAGCTCCAGCCATTTTCCTGCAAAGCTCATGATGTCATCTTTCTTTACAGCTGCATAGAACTCCATTGTGTAGATGTACCACATTTTCTCTATCCACTTGTCAGTTGAGGGGCATTTGGGTAGGTTCCAGCTCCTTGCTATTGTGAAGAGAGCTGAAATAAACATGGCCGTGCATGTATCTCTGCGGTGGGGTGAGTCTTGTGGTTACATGCCTAGGAGTGTTATGGCTGGGTCGGGTAATTTACTAAATCTTAAACTCTTCAATAGTGAGGATGCGTACCATGGGTTGTGTCTAATGCCATGCACTTTAATGGAGCAGGGGATTATTCTGAGCATGGAGGAGGCAGTAGAAAGAGAAACGATATGGGAATTGAGAGGCTCAAAGAGAACAGAGTGTCATGAGATACATAGGTCTCAGCTAACTCTGGAGACCCAACTAGAAGCTTGCAAGGTTTCTCCGAAGCTCTCATTCATGTTCTAAAACTCTTCCTACCCCACTTACCTTACAGCTTCGCATTGTGTAAACATGTGTTTCACCTTCTGGATTCTACATTTTCCTGTGGACCGGGACCACCAGTATCTGGACAGTATAAAGTGTGTGTTAAAGAACTCATTTGACTGAGATGAGTTTAGGGAGCTTTTAGGATTTGGATTTTCCTTATGAGACAGAATAGAATCTTTGTGGAAATTTGTGTCCTCAAATTTCAATGCTTCTAGGCTTTGAGTCAGAATTACTTAAATGGACAGTCACATTCCCATGAAAATTTCTTTCCATAAAACAACTTCTCATGTATGTCCTCTGTTGTTACTGGATCTAAGCATGCCCTGGTGGGCAGTCAGGCTGCTTGCTCTGTACAAACACACCCTTCACAGCCTCAGGAGTCTTGCAAAAATGCACATCTGTGTTAATGGGCAACTGGCCTCCTTAGGATGGAATATGAATCTGAGATGCAGGTGCAAAACAGTGTTCTGAGATTTATAGAATTTTTAAATTAGTATTAAAACTTGGTCTTATAGAATCAGGGCTAACTTCATTGCTCCTAAATGCTTCTCAAAGGCTTTTCGTCAGTTGGTTTGAGGGGAACATTTTTCTATCAATTCTAAGTGTAGGCCCAGGCTAATTATTTTTATTTTTAACTCAAATGAAGACTGGAGCTAATCAGTTCCCATGCATCAGGAACTTGCCCATCTTCCTGTTAGTAGAACGTGACTTTAAATTACATGACCTGCTATTTCATATTGGGTCATTCCCCAATGTTATTTCTGTTGTAAACAATGACCCAAATACTCTGGGTTTGGGAGGAAACACCTTTCCTGCATGGCCTGGTCATGTGATTAGACAATCAGGATAACTATGACCTCACTGTAATTATAACTTAGTCAACATGGAGGTCACAAGCGGAGTACATGTGACCTTCTTAGTCAAGTGCTTTTGTATAAACTGGAGATTTTCAAGTACAAAATGTATCCTCTGTTTCATGGTATTGAGTAGAAAGTGTGAGAGCCTTTGAATGAAAAGATGAGGATTAGAATACTGGCTTTGAAAGTTGCTTCCTGTCCAGCCTTGGGAAATTATGCCATAACTCTTGGCTGCCAAGATTTCATCAGTAAAACATGGTCCTGATATCCCTTTCATAGGTCTACAGTGTAAGCTGCCTGGAAGTGCCTCCATGCAGGATATACAAATATTACCTTGGGTAAAGCAGTTGTTAGAGACTTCAGTTGTTGTTTCTGAAGTTGGGCACAGAAGTCTCAGAAGTGGTTGGTATTTTTCTTAATTTTATTTATTTATTTATTTTGAGTTTATGTATATGAGTGTTTTGCCTACATGTATGTAAGACCATCTACGTGTGTACTGGCCATAGACAGTGAAGAGTGTGTTGGGTCTCTTAGAACTAGAGTTATGGACAACTTTTAGCTACCATATGTGTGCAGTGAATGGAACTAGGGTCCTTTACATGAGCAACCAGTGTTGAATTATCCTTTTCAGCCCCAGTGATTGGTAATTTAAAAATGACTTAAAAATGACAATTTCCCTTCAGATGAAGCTTTTTTTTTTTTTTTTGTCTTTTTGAGACAGGGTCTCCCTTTAGTCCCAGTTGGCCTGGAGCTTGCTATGTAGACCAGGGTGGCCTTGAACTCACAGAGATCTGCCTGCCTCTGCCTCCTGAGTGCTGGGATTAAAGGTGTGACCACCACACCCAGTCAGGTGAAGCATTTTAAATATATCACAGCAAATAATGACATTGCTGGTCAGTGAAGACACTTTCCTTTATCTCTTAAATGTCTCTGTGAGAGTCTACATGTTGAGTTTTTAAAGTTTTTATTTATTATTTTGTTTTATGCGTATGTATTATGTGTATGTATGTAAGTGTACCCATGTTGTGCATTGCCTGTGGGCTGGATCCCCAGGAACTGGAGTTGTGGATGGTTGTTAGCTGGTGTGTGGGTGCTGGGAACCAAACTTAGGTCCTCTGTAAGAGCAGCCAGTGCTCTTAACCACTGAACCGTCTCTCTAGCCCAAGTTTTGGCTTTGTAATTAGAAAACTAATCACATTCCTAACATAATTTTGTGTCTCTTGAAACAGCAGACAGCAGAAGTCAGGAGTAAGTGAGTGCTTTTAAGAAATCTGTCAGGTGTGGTGGTGCACACATTTAATCCCAGCACTTTGGGAGCAGAGGCAGGTGGGTCTCTGTGAGTTCAAGGCCAGCCTGATCTACATAGTGCTCGGGGACAGCTGGGGCTACAGGGAGACCATGTCTCAAAAAAGACCAAATATAAAAAGAAAGAAAGAAATCAGAGAACAACTGAGTAATGCTTTTCTTGCTGTTACTGACGCCAACAATAACAACCCTTCTAAAGGGCCCCCCAAACAGTCTTCTTAGACCTAAATCCTCTGCACTTCAGAAAGGCATGAAAATTAGCTTGTAGGACCATATTCCTCTAACTAGACACCTATCCTTCCACGGAAATCATTTAATAATATAATTATTGGCCTATTTTATGGGCATTTATCATCTTCATTACAATTCTGTACTTCCCCTTGTTAATTTTCAACTTGACCTCTATGTACATATGTGTAAACCTCATCTGTCAACTCTGAATAATCATGTTTATGTTGCCTTGAGTGGGTGGTTAGATGGAAAGCTAACAAGTTCTCTTTCATCCTCAGTAATAGCATTAAACAGCTCTCAAAACTACAGTAGCATTGGGCTGTGAGACCCAAGGGCAGGTTCCCGTTTGAGTAGGAAAGTACAGCACGAGGCAAACTCACTGCAGAGTCACCTGGGCTGAGTGGCCTCATCCTGTTTGTCACTCGATGCTGGGGTCACTGCGGCCACCGTGCTTTCCCATGTGTTGTTTCAGCCCCACTGTGCCCATCCGAGTTCCCACCCTCACTGTGGGACTTGTCACTGTCATCCTTCCCCTAAGAGATTACTTTCTGGCTATTGATGTCAGCTAATATCCAGAGGATGCAAAGGAGCCTGCCGCTTGGAGGGGACATGGCAATGTTCATTTAGGGCTGCACGTAAGCAGTTTCCTAGAGTCTCAGTGTCGGTCAGAAGGTTTCAAGATGGCCAGTTGATGCTTAATTATTAATTTCAGCTGTAACATATTATATAAAATATTCATTTTTTAGAATTAGAAAATAAACACAAGCAAGATGAAAACCACAAGAAGAATAATTTTACCTCCCAGGGGCAAGAGTAGTAACAATTCAATGTGCTACCACTCAGTTTTTCTTTGAAAGAGATTCTACTAGGTCTTACTGTTAAGAACATTTTCTCTTCTAAATAAGCATGTATGTATACCATGATGTCTATAATATTCCATTATGTAGGTTTACTATAGGAAACCTCCCTCTTCCTACCCCATTCCCCCTCTTTCTCTCTCTCTTGACACTGGATCTCTAGCCAAGCTGGCCTCAACCTCACTGTGTAGCTGAAGATGACCTTGAACTTATGATCTTTCAGCTTTCACTTCCAAGTGTTGGGATTACAGGCATGTACCATAATATTCAATTCGTGTGATGCTGGGTATTGAACCCACGACCTCATGCATGCTAAGTAAGCACCCTGTTGTAGTTTGTCTTTCATTGCTGTGACAAAACACTCTGACCGACACCAACTTGGGGAGGAAAGGGTTTATTCAGCTTACATCTCCTGGGTCACAGTTCATCACTCAGGGAGCCCAAGGCAAGAACTCAGGGCAGGAACCTGGAGGCAGGAGCTAAAGCACAAGCCATGGAGGAATGCTGTTCACTGGCTTGCTCTCCTGGCCCATGCCCAGCCTGACCTCTTATACAGTACCCAACAACCTGCCCAGGGTGGCACCACCCATAGTGGCTGGGCCCTCCCACATTGCTCAACAATCAAGACAATACTCCACAGACGTGGCAACAGGCCAATCCAATGGAGCCAATTCCCCAATTGAGGCTCCCTCAACCCAGGTGTGTCAAGTTGACACTAAAGCTATCCAGCACACACCCTAACAACTAACGTACATCCTCAGTCGCAGAAACCGTCTCTTACAGGATTTTATTTTTGTCTTTTCATGATTATAAGTAATGTTAAATTAGTGTCCTTGTGTATATGCCCATTTATGCCAAAATGATGTTCAGAAACTTTCAGTATTGGGATACCTCCCACTGCCAGTGAGTGCCCAAGCAGTGGAAGATCTAACTAGGGTTCAAATTTTCCACAACTTTAGAACTGTTTAATCTATTATTTTTGTTTTATGTGTGTGAGCGTATTCCTCGCATGTAAGGGTACCCATGTCATGAAATGCCCACAGAAGTCAGAAGAAGGTGTTGAATCCCCTGGAATTATAGTTGAGGACAGTTGCTAGCCATCATGTGGGTGCTGGGAATTGAACCCAGGTGCTCTGCAAGAGCAGCCAGTGAACAATCTCTCCAGCTCCTCAGACAATGGGACCTTTAAATGAATGCGACTAATATGGGGTCTGTGTAGTGTCCTCCTTGTCAGAATGTGTCCCCATGGCACTTCTGTTCTCTTCCTGAAATTGAAAGTCTTCAGCCCCATATTACCAGCTATGATGTCCCCCTTTAGACTATTGTGGTTCAGTTCTCAGAGGCTGGTGGATCCCTTGGGATGTTACTAATGTCACACATTGTAGAAAGTCTCCCACTGGTCTCTGTGTGCACATAACCATCTTCTCAACCAAAGATTTTATTGCGTTATCAGTGATTATACTGATATAAGTGAAAATGAATAACAACTTTAAAATCTGATTTACAAGCATAGACTTAATTGCCTAAGGATGGTGTTTCATGACCTAGACAGGGAAAGCCCCTGGTGGGGGTGGGGGGTGGGGGGTGGGGGTGGGGAGTAGGCAGAGCAAGGCCTCTGGAAGGTCCTCTGAAAGGTAGAGAAATCATTGATTGACCAAGAGGAAACAGAAGAGTCCCATATTTGGGCTTTGAAACAGGTATAACTGTGTGTTAGAACCTGGACATATGACAGAAATGTACTCGGGGTGGCATAGTCCTCTGTGTGTTCTGTTTCTAAGATCAGTTTGGCCAATTTTTAGGAGTGTGTCCAAGCAATTCACTTCTGTGGGGCAAAATGAATGGCCTCAACTTCTCTGGTAGTAAGTGATGGCAAGAACAGCCGACTGCATCTGTCAGCACACAGTCCGAGCAAACAAGAACAGGGACCGTCTGGTTCAGGCTCCTGATACCCTGCATATCTTCTTGAGTTTCCTCTGGGAAAGCATTCGTCAGCACTTTTAACAGGAGAAAGCATACACAGGCAAGATAAGCTATTTGATTTATTTGCCTGAAAGTATCTAAAAATGTAAAAAAATTTGCAATTTAGTTATAATTTAACACCCAAGAAGTAAACCAAAATCTAGAATTCAGAACTAGTCTCAGGGAGGTTTTGCATTCTTCTAGGGGTTAAAACATACATACACACACATGAAAGTGACACAGTTACAGCCACGACATAAGCCACACACTATGGCACAATTCAAGAGTGGAGTCCTCTTTCCTGAAGTCTGCAGGATTGCTTTTATTGGCTAAAAGCTTGTAACTGTGCCTAGAACATTTGAAACATATATATTTTATTATGCCAACATTATTTACTAGTTGGATAAATGGGTGGATAGATATTACCTTGCAATTCTCCCGAGTAACCAAAGAGTCCTAATTCTCTCTTGTTATTCTTCTCAGAATACAGCTGTGCAGTACTGATCTCCAGACATGGGAAATGGTTTCTGGGCCTTCTCTTGTGCCAGATGATAGCTTGGTTTTGGTCAGTGTATTAGTCACTTTTCTGTTGCTGTGATAAAGCACCATGACCAAGGAACTTATAAAAGGAAGAGTTTATTTGAGCTTACGATTGACGGTTCCAGGGAATTAGAGTCCATTGTGGCGGGAGGCGTGGCGGCTGGATCTGGAGCAGGAGGCCGAGGGTCACATCTCACAAAGAACACAGGAAGCAGAGAGGGCAACTGTAGACCACGAGGCTTGTTAAAGTCTCTAAGCCCTGCCCCCAGTTACACACTTCCTCCAGCACGGCCACAAGACCTCCAAAAACAGCGCCACCAACTGGAGACAAATGTCTGAATACCTAGAGCCTATGGGGGACACTCATTCAAACCACCACAGTCAGTATTATATTCCAAACTTCATTGTGGTTGTGGGTATTTCCTCATCCTGGGCATGGACCGTATGGGAGTGTGAAATTGTGCAGGAAGTGAAATGTCCTAGGATGAGATGCTAGCTCACCAGTCTTTTCTTCATCTCTTGGAGTGGTCCAAGGAAGGGGAGAATACAAGAAGCTGCCCCTTTTTGTCATATTCTGGAAGTTCACCTTTCCTATTTTATGAAGATTTCACAGGCGTGAAGCCCAAAGTCAAACTCAACAGCTAGAGTGAGAGACTTAGAGTTTCAGAGGACAGTGTCCAGTGATATCACCTCAGAGCTAAAAGTTTGTGTTACAGGTGAGAATTCTGGAAAGGGACCTTGTAAGAGGGCAGGATGTATCTAGGGCTACACTCAGTGGGTGAAAGGAGAGTTCAGCTCCTTTGTGCTTAGATCCTTTGTCATGTCCTTTGCATCAGTGTCTTTGGGAAAAATGTTATGTACAGCAATTCAGATGGGGCAGCATTTTGTGACCAATGTCTAAAAATCCTCTTTGATGAGACACTGCTTAGGTAATTGGATGGAAGATATATGGCACACTGAAATTCTATTATCCTAAAAATACCCCTCAATGGAAATAGAGTCCTGGGACGGTGCACATATGAACTGACAGCAGTGGTATCAGTATGCTCAAGACCCACGCAGACTCAAGCAGACAAACACCCAGCACAGAAAAATGTGGAAATGGCCATCAAGCTCCAATCTTAGTCAAAGAATTATTAGCAGCTGATTATTGCTGGGTGAGGAAGAACTGATCTTAAAGAGAGGGACTCTAGGGAGGCTGACTAGATCCCAGTGAATGAAGTTGTATTGAGGGACATTTGGGGGATACTAACTTGACAGGATAGGCCTTAAGACAAATGAAAGAATGTGTGAATTCCAGAGAGAGGGTATGGGAGGGCGCCAACTGGGAAGGGGATGTAAAGATGGTCTGTAAAAAATATACAAAAATTTGATTAAAAAATGACAAAAAAACCCTCAATTTATTTTTTCTGCTCTATCCATTTAAATCTGTGGTTTAGTTACTAGTCTGACAGGTAACAAGAGATGAGGTGTTTTGCTAAGTTACTAAACACCCCTCACCACTCCCTCTGAAGAGAGTGTTCTATTACTCCTCTGTGGAATGTTTTCATCATTTATTACAAAAAGCAGGTTCATCAACACACTTCTCTGGTCCACTAAAGCTCTAAGTAAGGATGATCTTACATATCTACAGGCCATGCTTCCCCAGGAGATAGAGAAGTTTTTTGTGTAGGCCTTGCAAAATGGGTTCTTAGGCTCCCCAGCTGAGCAGGTAGAAACTGAGGCTCAGTCAGGAAGTTGTAGTTTAAACATTTGCACAGTTTCTCTGCAGTCAAATTCCAGAGACAGTCAGTCAGTAGGACTGACTGGGAGACTCCACTTACCTCTAATGTTAAACCTCCATTTGGAGCCTCCATTTTGTGACTTTCCAAAAGTGCATTTATGATGTCCTTCATCTCTCCTCAGTTTCTTAAATTTGACCATTTCAACTCTTACACCACGAATATTTTAGTCCAGGAGGGGCTGAGAACTCCTCACACTCCATAAATACATGGAATCCACTAGGGCCTTGGCATTCTGCAGTTAGAGTCAGCTGTTTGAACAGTTCATCTTCTTGGAGATATATATATATATATATATATATATATACATATATATATATATATATGTATGTACACATATATTATATGTATATACTATATGTAATATTCCTTAGTGTTAGAGTTGATTTTTTTCTAGTTTCTATAATATTTTCATATTTTATTATTTAAAAATGTTTGAGTCTGTTTTAGTGGCTTGGTATTTTAGGTTTGAAGACATGATTTTATTTCTCAGTTCTTCTGTTTGGATTAATGACACTGATTAGGGACAGTCCCGCTTGGAGGGCTTTATCTTTTTCATTTGAATAATATTAAGTTTTGGGCCTGACACTGTGTCTAGGGGTCATACTGGACTGAAATGCTTGCTTGCATTTTTCTTCTGTTTTTCAACCCTGATTTCATAATGTCAGGTCAATAACCAAACATTTTGGCTTAGTTTTTTTTTTTATAGCAGAATTTGATGGTCTTTGAGATTTAAGGATATGAAAAGCAGGCAGATCTGGCCAAGATGATCTCAGTTGGGGATAATCTCTATGTGGTGTCCAGGCTTCTCAGAAATTGTCCAGGCAAAGCCCTCTTGGCTCCAGATCCCTGCAGATATGTTTCAAGTATGGTGAGGGCCTGCTCTGCTCAATGTCATGTTTGGCATGCTGGGGATATGGATGCTTTCAGTATATCACAAAACTCTTATAAACTGTCAACAGGTAAAATTGTAGACATGTTATCTGCTTGTTTCTAAAAAAAATAAAAGCCAAGCATGCTTTATGTCTTTGTAGATGATAAAGTTGGCAAGGAAAACCCCTTATCTTCATTACAGAGGAGGATGACCAGCTTCACAGGACAAGCAAGAGGACTGTGGAAGTGGTGGAGTTAAGATTTATTTCAATTTTAATTATGTGTATGGGTGTGTGTGTGTGTCTCTCTCTCTCTCTCTCTATATATATATATATATATATGTATATATGATTACAGTGCCTACAGAGGCCTCAGGTTTCAGATCCCCTGGAGTTGGAGTTATAGGCAGTTGTGAACTACCTACTGTGGGTGTTGGGAACTGAACTTGGGTCCTCTTCAAGAGCAGAATGTGATCTTAACCACAGAGCAATCTCTCCAGGCCAGAAGACTGTATTCACTGGGCCAGATGCCATGTCCCTTTCTCTGAAACTCACCAAGTTAGGTTAAGTTTGTAGAAGTAATTCAGCTGGTGCCAAGATCCCAGCACAGAGTCAGAGACAGAATTAAAGCTCAATTTCTACTAATGTGGAAATGGATGTTGGTCTTCTCAAATAATCTTGCTTCACCCTGGGCTCCCTTTGGAAGAAACCAGCTGATGAAAAGTACTATGGTGTTGCTTTTGCCATCGTCTCAGAGAATGTTATCCAAATCTAATAGCATGGCTTTGAGGTGTTTCAAAACTTAGTCATGGACTGAGTAGACAGCACTTTGACAAAGTGCTTAGCCTATAAGCGCAAAGACCTGAGTTCAATCCAACATGATAAAAGCCAGGCATGGTGCCATGTCCTTGTAGTCCCAGCACTGCAGAAGTAGAGCTTGGCAGATCCCTGGGGATCCCAGGGATCCTCCTTAGCAAGTTCCAGGCCAGTGAGAGACTCTGCCTCAAGAAACAAGGAAGATGGCTCCTGAGGATTGACACCAAAGATTGTTCTCAGCCTTCACATGCATGGAGCATACAGTGTAACACCACATCACACACACACACACACACACACACACACACACATATTTTTTCCCTCATTCTTTTGATCTTATATCACTCTAAAATATGCATACATACCTTCTACCCATATACCAAAAATTCCTAACTCTGAAAATAAATGGTAGCTTAGTTCTAGAACTTGTTAAGGGATTCACAATATAAGAGCACAGTTGTTTTCAGATCACATTAACATTGACTGTATTACTTCACTTAACATATCTTCTAGTTCCATTTATTTACCTACAAAGTTCATGGTGTCATCTTTCTTTACCGCTGCATAGAACTCCATTGTGTAGCTGTACCACATTTTCTCTAATCAGTTGAGGGGCACTTGGGTTGGTTCCAGCTCTTTGCTATTGTGAAGAGAGCTGCAATAAATGTGGTTGTGCATGTATCTCTGTGGTAAGATGAGTCTTTTGGGTATATACCCAGGAGCGGTATGACTGGGTCAGGTGGCAAGCTCATTTTGAGTCTTTTAAGGGCACACACAAATTTATTTGTAACCTATTTGTCTTAGTCTTACTTTAGCGTGCTTTAAAAAGATTTATTCTTATTTTGTGTGTATGACTGTTTTGCCTGCATGTATATAAGTGCATTCCATGTAAGCAGTACCCCTGGAGGCCAGAAGAGGACATCGGATCACTGGAACTGGGGTTTCAAATGATAGTCACTATGTGGGTGCTAAGAATGGAACCCAAGTCCTCCTCAGGAGGGGTCAGTACTTTAATTGCTGAACCATCTCTTTAGGCCACTTTAGCATGTTTGGCTCACGGTTACACATCTTCCTTCTTGATCTTAATCTTCTGTGGTTTACTTGTGTATCTGACTTTGCTCAGTTTTGTGTGCCAGACTTACCACCCCTAACATTTCACATTCCTTGTTGGTATTTGGTATGCTCAATGTGAGCTCTTATTTTTTGTCAGATTTTCAGCCTAGGGTATTCTGTATGTTCTTCAGCCTCATTTCCAGAAAAAGAAAGAAAGAAAGAAAGAAAGATACTCAGCCTTCCAGCCTTTTGGTGCTTGCCACCTGACTGTAAATTGCTTAACTGGCACTTGGTCAGCTATCCAGGTCACCTGATGGGGTTGGACAGCTCAGCTGTGCTAGAGTCATAGGGATGGTTAAGGAAGACTCAGTGATGGGTGCTGAGTCTCCAGGGAAGTGGAGAAGATTGCCTGATGTGGAATCAGTGTTTCTTCCCTGCCACCACTGAAATAGATTCTTAGAAGGGAGAGACCCTTGGCTTCTTAGTTGTGTCTTCGCAGACCAAGCAACATGAGAAAACATTTTGAAACCTCTTGGATGGAAATCTTTGACATTTGGAATACATGGTGCTGTGGCCCACCAGTTAGCCCAAGGGTCTAATTCTAAACTCTGAGAAGAGAAATTTCCAGTGCAGCTGCACTGGAGTGCTAAGTGCAGCAGCAAGCCAACAGAAGAGATTCTCGTGTTATCTGGCTGAAATGCAAGGGAATGGCTCTGGCTATGACTTTTGAAGTTGCCTTTTAGGCTTGGAAATTTTGCTTCAGATGCAAAATATGAAGTGAAAAGACAAATCCAGAATGTTAGAGGATGGTTTATCCCTAAATAATTTGCTCACCTTTGACCATGGTGCAGGTGGTGTGGTCTGGGCATGTGATGATGGTGGATGCTTGGTATATACCAACTGGTTGTGGAGCTGAACCATTTGGCAACAGAGGAATGAAGAAGAAAGGAGAGAGACTTGGCTGGGGAGGTGAGTCTGTTTCTCACCCGACGCAGAGGGCACTGAATGCCTGGCTTGGTGAGAGGGATGTTTCATTTTCCATGGTGACGTTATCTTAGTATCCCTGTGGGAAAAAGGGTGGTGAGAAGAATGGAAAAGAACAATATTTTCCAGCAGGACCATTACAGGATGGAAAACCTGACACGAGTTTGCAAAGGTCTCTTTTCTATTGGAAAGAGTTAGAGAGGTTATTGACTCCTGACTACTTGGGGTTTTTAACATCGGAGACCATAACATTAGGATTCAGAGTTGAAAAAAATCAATCTATCCTCAATCACATGCATATGAGTTAATCTCAGGATTATATTGTTGAATGAAAAAAAGGCACCGAAGAATACATATAGTATGCTTTGATTCATATAATGTTCAAAGACATACAATCCTATATGTGTTTATATACATACACATAACTCAAAGATGCAGATATATACAAGTATAAAATAAGCAAGGGAATATGTCTCAGTTACTTTTGCTGTTGCTGTGATGAAGAGACCTAAGGAAGGAAAGAATTCATTTGGCTCACAGTTTGGGCGTACAGACCATCACGCAGGACAGTTAAGGCAGCATGAGCCAAACGAGGTGCTCACATTGCATGCACAGGCAGGAAGCAGAAAACAACCACTTCTTGTGTGCAGCTAACTTTCTTTTTTCATGCAGTCTAGGGTCTGAGCCCAGGGAATATTGCTGCCTGCTTTTGGTGTGGGTCTTCCCACCTCAGTCACCTTCATCAACAAAATCCCTCATGGGGTGCCTTGGAGGAGGGTCTCCTAGGTGATTCCACACCTGCCAAAATGGCAAGACTAACTATCACAAAATAGAAATGCAGGATGTGAGAGCCTGACTACAAATTTCAGGGACAAAGGTTTGGGGGGTGGGGCCCTGGGAAGCTTCCAGGTAATGATTATGTCCTCTGAAATGGGCAGCGAGAGCAGACGTGTTCACTGTGGGGGTCTTCATATGTTACACACATTTTGTGAAGACCATTTCTGTCTACCATAGTTAGAAAAGTAATTGGACTTTTCCCACTAACAGGGATAGGCTGGGGTAGTTAGGGAAAGTGTTTATAGCATGGTCAGATGTCCACACACTTGGAGGATCGGCAGTTGGACATTTGCTCAGTTGACAGCTTCTTGTGGGTTAATATGATCCTAATTTTCTTTCTATCTTAATTTTTTTCAACTCATGTAAGGGCTTTTAAATTTTTTAATTGAAAACTTGCAAATTTCATACAATATATTTTGATCATATTTAGACCCCTTCTCAGAGTCCTGTCTGATTTCATGTATTTTGACACACACACACACACACACACACACACACACACACACATGCATATTGAGCCAAATTTGTGTTCCCAGTTGTCCCTTCTCTGATTCTCTATCATCCACTGATTTATATTTTGAATAAAAAAATTCAAAATTGAAGTTTCCAAACATCCCTGGATCCCTGCTGAATCAAAAGGTCACGTCTCATCCTGTCATGGGAAACAAGGGAAATGTCACCAGCCCTCCATTTCTGCAGATTCTGCATCCTCAGATTTCGCCTACCAGAGACCAGGCACCGTGAACTTAAGCCTACAGTGTCATTTGTACTGAACACAAACAGACTTTTCCCCTGGACATTGAGTCCCTAGACAGTACAGTATAACAACAGTTTACATCCTATTAAACATTGTAAGTATCTAGAGATGATTTGTGGTGTAGAAGAGGATGTGAATAAATTATGTGTAAGTACTATGTCATCTTGGGTAAGGGACTTGAGCATCTGTAGATTTGGGAATCTCGGGGGAGTTCTTAGAACCAAACTTTAGTGAATACCAAGGGGGAGATTGTAATCTAAATTGAAAAATAAAAACAAAACAAGTAAGATGAAAAACAGCTATGCATGCCATTTTGCTCTGAATTTAAGTTCAATTTACATATAGATTTAAAAAACTTAGAAATATGTATGTATGGAAATACCATTGTAATCGTCCTTAATCTACACAATAAAAAAAAAAAGAAAAAGAAATAACATCTACGAAAGTATTTAAAGGACACTATCTCTTGGATATCTTGTCAGGATAGAGAGCAACCTGACCAGCTGGCTCATTGGATTGTTTCATTGCCTACATTTCCGGTGTGGTGGCTCTGTCCCCTCTGCCCTGCTCTGCTGTCCCTCAGCAATGCTGCTTTGCTTTTCTGTTTTAGCTGCCTGGAGATGACTCTTCTTTCTGGTTTCTCAAGGACAAAAGCTTAATTCAGTCACTGGAGCATGTTGCGCCTCGGAGCCAGGAGACTTCCCAGGATTTAGGAAAATTACTGTGGTGGAGACATTGGCAGGGTGTGGCCTTCAGCGGGAAAGCGGGTGTCTCTGGCATGGCGAACCCCCATGAAATACCCAGGTCAGATGGCAACTCACCCCCTCCTCTTACCCCTCTTTCCTTTTCTTTTTCTTTTTTAAAATTTTAATTAATTAATTAATTAATTAATTTATTTTAGTTTTATTTTCTTTGTTTCTGTATGTGTATGAATGTACTGTCTGCATGTACGTTTGTGCACCCGTGTGGTGCAATGCCTCAGAGGTCAGAAGAGGGTGTCGGATTCCCCTGGAACTGGAGTTCTCCTGGAATTGGAGTTACAGACAGTTCTCAGCCACCATGTGGGTGCTGGGGATCGAACTCAGGTCCTCTGCAAGAGCAGTTGACACTCTTAACTGCTAGGCCATCTCTCCAGCACCCCCCCCCTTTCCTTTTCAATCCATCCCATTGTCCCTGGTTTGGTTTCCTGGGAAGCTGAGACTCAAGTCACTGTAGAGAAGTTAGATAGAGAGTGCTCTTGGAGAAACAACTGCTAGTGGAAAGGGACAGGAAGGGACAAGATCAGAATGGGCTGAGAAGTAGTCTCAGCTAACCCCACAGGAGGAATGGAGAAGACAAGTTAACCTGTAGAGCTGTTCTGAATTGAAATGATGGGACTTGGCCTTTACACTCACCTCAGTTCCTTAAAGTTTGATCCTAGCCAACTCAGGGAGGCCGTGTCCTGGGTTCATGGAGTAGGCCTTCAGCAGAGACAAAGGCATAAACAACATTCATAACAACTTATCTCAAGTCCTTGTGGTATGGGGGCCTGAACCTAGGACCTCATGCGTGTTAGGCAAGCACTCTACCACTGAGCCATGTCCCCAGCTCCCAGGACCTTCAGTTCTGAGGTGGGATCTGGACCGCACCTCACAAGATCCACTGTACCTGCAGGGTGCAGACAAAATATTAGATAACGTCAGCTATCACTGAAGATGATTTTGTGTCTCTCTGGTGCCTGTAGGAAAGGACAAAACTCTGCATCCAAAGCTTCTCATGTCCTGTGTCCAATTTTCACTCCTTCCTAAGTCTAATCCCCATTTTGTCCATGTCCCATGAAAAACACACATGATACTCCAACTGTCCCAAACATATTCACACCTGAACACACAGCTTTATAAACTCACTTACTGTATCTGGAATAGTTTTCTTCTCTAAGATGCTCAGCTTTCCAGGCATCTCCCCAGCTCCCCAGGAACCAACTTCCTTTCCATACCACAGCCCGTTTCCTCCCCTTCTTCACACATTTTTTTTTTCATTTTCTTTTTTATTCTTTTCTTAAAACCATATTTTGTGTACATCAATACCATTTACACAATACATGAAACTAGAGTAAATGATTTGATGTAGTTTTAAACAAAAGAGAAAAGGGAAATAAATTTCAGGTCACAAAACCCATCCCCCCCAAAACAAATAAAAAAATTCGCATTTCCTTTTATTTTCTCCTTGCCTTCAGTACTTTGCTATTTGTTTCTGCTCTGTCCCTACACCACACTCGCTGATCTCTCTCTCTTTCTCTCCCTCTCATTCTCTTTTTCTCTTAACACATCCTCTTTTCCTCTCTTTGGTAAATGATTTTTTCTCAGATATGAAAGGCTTTGGATTTGCTTCTGCCTCTTACTGTAAGGAAGATCCCCTTTTGGCAGATAGGTTAATGTTGTACCCCAAAACTCCTTTTTCTTTTATTCTTTTTTTTGCACATGTTCACTGTAGTACCTACATGTTCCACTGGTTTGACTAAGAAAAACAGACACATGGACACTGGTGGCAGAAGTTTGCCAGACAACTTACAAGGCCTTTCCCAGAAGCAGAATCTCTCAAATGCCTTGTACTTCAAGTAACATCTGTAGCCAGCTGTTTATACATCGAACTCTCCACATAGATGAAAAGCACTCTAAGGGCAAGATCTCGGCCAATTACCTGGATTTTCTTAGTGCCTGGCACAGGTCCTGGCAGAAAGGAGGGCTTCAATAAATAGCTGCCAAGTAATGAATGTTGTTTCATCTGTGTTTTTCATTTAAGGAACAAGTGTAAGGGTGAAACGAAAGTTTCTTTGTAAGCGAATCAACAAATGAGTTATAAATGACAGTATCCTTTCCAAGTGCAGGGCTGAGTGGCTCCATGTTCTCTTTCGCTGTGTAGTTGGTGTCACTCAATGTGCATTCATGTGATGGACTGTGTACAGCAAATGTAAAGAATTTCCTTCTCTGCCCCCTCCTTTTATATGCACTGGAGGGGCTGGAGAGATGGCTCAGCAATTAAGAGCGCTGACTGCTCTTGCAGAGGACCTGAGTTCGATCCCTACCACCCACATGGTGGCTAAGAACCATCTTTAACTGCAGTTCCAGGGGACTCCAATGCTCTCTTCTGACCTCTGCGGCATTGTACAACACGGGTGCACCAACCTACATGCAGACAGTACACTCATACACATGAAAAATAAATAAATAAAATAAAAAATATATGCACTGGAAACAGCCCTTGTGTGAGTCCCCCACAGGCCTGGCTCTTCCTGTAATGCACAAGATTATTTTATGTATAAAAACAAGAAGAAAAACAAGAATGATGTTTAATTCTTTATGACTTTCCATCGTGTGTGTATGTGTGTGTGTGTGTGTGTGTGTGTGTGTGTGTGTGTGTGTGTGTGTGATCTATGACTCTCATTCATAAAATAATTCCAACACAGTGCAGTTGAAAGAAACATCTTTAACTGCAGTTCCAGGGGACTCCAATGCCTCTCTCTGACCTCCTGGCATTTGTACAACACGGGTGCACCATCCTACATGCAGGACAGTACACTCATACACATGAAAAATGAAAAAATAAAATAAAAAATATATTGCACTGGAAAACGCCCTGTGTGAGTCCCCCCACAGGCCTGGCTCTTCCTGTAATGCACAAGATTATTTTATGTATAAAACAAGAAGAAAAATAAGAATGATGTTTAATTCTTTATGACTTTCCATCGTGTGTGTGTGTGTGTGTTGTGTTGTGTTGTGTGTGATCTATGACTCTCATTCATAAAATAATTCCAACACAGTGCAGTTGATAGTACATACTGCAGTAAGTGCAGGTCACATGTTTAGGGAATGCTGTGAAGAATGTATTCTAAGAGGAGTGTTTTGGAAAGATTTGATGGAAGGTGATGACAATGATGGTTAGTCTTAAGCCGCAGGCAAGAAACATGGTAGGAACTGATACACCCAAAGTGGGTACCAGAAGAGGGCTCAGCTCTGAATCGATGTGGGATGGAGAGCCCAGAAGGTATTCTTAGATTACTAGGAGTTAGTAGATTTTTTGGAGCAGGGATGTGACAAATCCAAACTACATAAACAAAGATTGCTTTGTGTTATATACATATGCACATGAACAGGGGAAGGAATGAAAGGAGCTTAAGGAAGCTGTGGAATTAGCCAGTTCTCCCAGCACCAGACACACCCTTGGCAGCCAAGGCCTTCTTAGGAAAACCAAGACAAAACAGAAACTAGGTGAACTTGGGTATCTTAGGAATTTTTATAGACTTCCAGGTACTTGGAAGAATGCCTGGTATGTGAGTTGATTTTTGGCAAGGCTTATAAAGCAGGCTGTGGGGTGAAGGTCAAGAGATTAGGGCATTTGTGAGAGCTCAGCCAATGTGGCTATGAAGTCCACTACAAGAAGGAAGGGGGTTAGCTAGAGGCCAAAAGAAAAAGTGGCTGCCCAGGATAGGGGGTGCTGAGGGCCACAGGGTGAGAAGGCAGAGAGAACATTCTCGAGGTTTCCACAGGAGCCCAACAGTCACTTCTTATTCTTTTTTACTTAACTTTTGTTTATTCTTTGAAACTTTCATGCATGTATGCACTGTATCTTGATCATATCCACCATTTACTCTCTCCCTGGGATCCTTCATCACATCTCCCAGCCTACTTCTCTCTCTCTCTCTCTCTCTCTCTCTCTCTCTCTCTCTCTTTCTCTACGTAGGCCTATGTCTTATTGTCATGCTGCCAATTTTTCTTCTATCACCTTCAGAGTTTGGATTCTTATGTTGAGGTCTTGATCCATCTAGAGTTGACTTTTGTAAGGTGAGCAGGTAGGGGTTTATATCTTCATTCTTCTACAAGTGGTGATCCAGTGTTTTTTTTTTTTTTTTTCTGTCTTTCCTCCATTGTGTCTCTTTGGCCCCCTTGTCAAATATGGGTGGCTGAAATTGTATGTGCTCAAGTTTGGATCTTCAGTTTTGTTCCACTGGTCAACAGGTCCGTTTTTGTGCCAGTACCAAGCTGTTTTTGTGACTATAGCCCTGTGTATAGTTTGAAGTCTGGTATAAGAGATACCCCTCTGTATGCTCTTTTCACTCAGGGTTGTTTGGCTATTCGGGGTCTTTTGTGTTTCCAATGAAGTTGAGGAATTTTTTCAAGCGGCAGAAGAAACTCTTGGGGATTTTAATGGGTATTGATTAAATTCATACAGAGTTTGTGGTAGAATGGACATTTTACTATATTAATTTCCCAATCTATGAGCATGGGGGGTTTTTCCATCTTCTGATGTCTTCTTCAATTTCCTTCTTCAGGGGTTTAAAATTTTTGTGTAGAGATCGTTGGGTGTCTTCGTTATGGTTGGTGTCCTAGGTGTTATGGATCTGTTTTGGAGGCTCTTTAGAGTGGGAAGGTTCCTTGTTTCCTTCTCAGTTGCTTGTTGATGTAAAGAGGGTTACTGATTTTTCTAGGTTATTTGTATCCTGCCATTTTACGAAACTCTTAACGTTCCTAGGAGTTTTCGGTGGAGTTTAGCATTCCTAACAATCATATCATCCGCAAAAGGCTGCTTGACTTCCTCTTTTCCAATTAGTACTCCTTTAATTTCTTTTTCTTGCCTTGCCCTAGATGCTTCAAGCACTACATTGAAGGGGATGGTTTCAGGGGGCAGCCTTGCTCTGTGTATGGTTCTAAAACTTGTGTTCTTTGTACTGTTGCAAAACGTGATGGAAAAGAGGAAAGGGGCAGAAATCTGGTGATGAACTCAGGAGCCCCTGTGAGAATTGGACTTGAATTTGTCCATGAAGGAATAGGAATAGACTCTGTTAGTCAAATCTTTCCGTGACAAAAAACGAGTTGGAGGGGGCAGATAGTGTAGCTGATGAGTACAGAGCTGGGTTGTGTGGGGCAGAACCCATGGGGGCCAGAGAACGACAGGGAAACGCGTCGTTCACAGGACAGCCAGGAAACGGAGAGAGTGAGAGAGGAGGGTCAGGAGACAGACAACCCAAAGTCGGTCCAAGGTGCCTGCCTCCTCCACCGAGCAGCCACTCCCAGTAGCGACCCCACAGGGAATCACCAGGGGCAGGACGGGACAAGTGAAGGGCCAGACCGGGAAGACAAGCCGGGGGGCCACATATCCAACTACAGCACAGACCTACTGAAAAGGGATGTAGAATGTGCCACGGTTTATATTTTAGTATTTAATTGTGAAAAAGGTTTGATTGATGCTTGGCATTTCATACATTTTTCCATTCAGTTCAGGCTTATTTCCTGTTTTCCCTCCCCCCACCCCCACCCATCCCAGATCATGCATTCTGCCTAACTGTCCTGCATCTTTCTCTCAGTTTTTTTTTTTTCATTTTTGCTATAAGTGTAATCCATGAGTACAAGCATCCTTCATGCAAAACCTATTGCAGGCTGTGTTGCCAAACACCTACAGCCCCACCATCCAGTGGGGGTGGTGACAGGTTGTTTGTTCAAATCAAGTTGATCAATGAGTGTCCAGACTACATTGCTGTAGTTTCACATTCAACCGCAATCGCAGCCCTTACTATTCTACCAACGCCCCCTCTTCCGCAGGTTTTCCCTAGGCTTAGAAAAAGGGGCACAGGTGGATGAGAGGTAAAACAGTCCACTCTCTCTGGAGCTGTTGACTTGGACTCTGGTCAATTCTGGCTGTTCTTTCATGGGCTGACAGTTTGTCCAGGAATAACCTTTCGATCCACTAATGAAGAACAAGCAATTAGATTATTAGGTATTAAGCGCTACTATAGTTATGGTAGGTTACTTTAGCATAGACACATGTTGGGATTTGTTTCACCGTTCTCATTCCCAGCAGTTGTGGCCCGAGCTGGTGGGTCAACCTGTTAATCACTGGGAGCAGTGATAACGAGCACTGGGCTAGGCCAAGCCGCAGCAAAAAGTTTACTTTCCTTCCTTCCTTCCTTCCTTCCTTCCTTCCTTCCTTCCTTCCTTCCCCGTCATTTTAATCCCACTTCAACAACTGCAGAATTCCTTCTCACTTTTCCTTGAGTCATCCTAACTCCACCACCTTACTTCTCTGTCTCCAATCTGTCCTGAGCCTTGTTAAGTTTTATCTCCAGAACATGCCTGCTTGCAGTTCTTCCTCTGCAGCAGTGGTCAGGGGCCCAGTTGTTACACTGGGAGTGTAGCGGCTGGTGTCTGACCAGCCTCTCTGCTTCACCTCCTGACACTGCTCAGGTATAGACACCAGGATGAAGTACAGAATATTACATCCTTTCTCAGAACAGTTCATGGCGAGTCCACATCTACAGAACAAAGCTCAAGTTAATGAGCACTGTGTTCAAATCTTTAAGATCAGCCCGGCTGTCATCTGACTTGCTGGCTAGGAATACCCACTTTACTCCTACTTGACCTCTAAATTTGAGCTGAGAAAGTGTCTTTTCCCTCTATGAAGCGGTTCTTGGTCCCTTTACTCAGGAATGGTGAGCTCTCCCTCTGCATGTTCACAGTTGTGATTTGTATGTGCTCATTTTGGGTTGCTCTGCGTCCTTTTACGTATTTGAATGTTATCCCTGCTGCCCAGGTTCCAGCCCCATGTGGACAGAGCCTGTGCTATATCTGCTGAGAGTACCCATCACAGATCCCAGGCACAGGCTGTGGAAGAGGCTCAGTGAACACCTTGACATCTCCATTCAACTACCATGCCTACCTGAGCCACAAACTTCTTTCATCCTATGAACCTATTAATGTTGAGTTCATCATACATATACAATGGCATTTTTTTTCTATCTTGACTAAGAAGCTGGCCATGAGGGAAACAGGCTGGCAATTTAAATATTTTTTTCTCATCTATAGCTTTCATTGTTGGATTGAAGTCAAAAGGAGATGAAGGGGCTGGAGAGATGGCTCAGTGGTTAAGAGCACTTGCTGCTCCTGCAGAGGATGTAAATTCAGTTGCCAGCACCCACACTAATTAGGCACCAGCACTCAGACATGCATACCCTAACACCACATACACACAATAATTTTTAAAAAATCAAAAGGAGATATTAATTATTCAAAATGGGAAAAAAGAAATTGATTTGTTTGAATGAGCTTTCTCTCTCTCTCTCTCTCTCTCTCTCTCTCTTCTCTCTCTCTCTCTCCTCTCTCTCTCTCTCTTCTCTCCTCCTGAGTATGGAGGCCAGAGTACAACTTCAATTGTTCCTCAGGCACTGTCTACCTTGTTTTTCTTGAGACAGAATCTCTCACAGGGGCGTGATACACAGTAGGTTTTTTTCTTTTTTTTAGACAGGCTCTCCCTTTAGACCCAGCTGGCTTGAAGGATAATTAAAAAAACAACAACAACATAGTTTTCTTTTAAATGAATGATTTAAGTCAGGTGTGGTGGTGCACACCTTTAGTCTCAGTACTCTGGAGGCAAGGAGCGATCTCTGTGAGTTCAAGGCCAGTTTGGTTACAAGGAGTTCAGGCATAGCTGGGTCTAACAGGGAGACCCTGTCTCAAAAAGAGCCCCCACAAACCCACAAAAGATTTAAATTTTTTATTTCTTGAGAATTTTATAAATGAGTATCATATTTAGATTATTCTATCCCTGTAACACCTTCAATGCCTCCCATGTCCCCCTGACTCTCAATTTTTGTCCTTTTCTTTGATTATCATTGTTACATATATGTGCACATATATGTCTATACATATATATATATATATGCATTTATAAATATACATACTGAGATATACTGAGTCCATTTCACAGTGCTTGTCTTCAATGCAATCCCTATATCTAAGGCTTAGGGAAGATTTCAGAACAAGGGGTAGAAATATTGTAAGAGCCGAGGAACAGGACTCCTGCTGTTAGATAATACATACTAGACACAATAGGGAAACTGGCACCCAGAAAATCTCCACAGTTTGTGTCCTAGTTTGTCTTCCATTGCTGTGACAAAACACTCTGACCCAACACCNTAGTACATACTGCAGTAAGTGCAGGTCACATGTTTAGGGAATGCTGTGAAGAATGTATTCTAAGAGGAGTGTTTTGGAAAGATTTGATGGAAGGTGATGACAATGATGGTTAGTCTTAAGCCGCAGGCAAGAAACATGGTAGGAACTGATACACCCAAAGTGGGTACCAGAAGAGGGCTCAGCTCTGAATCGATGTGGGATGGAGAGCCCAGAAGGTATTCTTAGATTACTAGGAGTTAGTAGATTTTTTGGAGCAGGGATGTGACAAAATCCAAACTACATTAAACAAAGATTGCTTTGTGTTATATACATATGCACATGAAACAAGGGAAGGAATGAAAGGAGCTTAAGGAAGCTGTGGAATTAGCCAGTTCTCCCAGCACCAGACACACCCTTGGCAGCCAAGGCCTTCTTAGGAAAACCAAGACAAAACAGAAACTAGGTGAACTTGGGTATCTTAGGAATTTTTATAGACTTCCAGGTACTTGGAAGAATGCCTGGTATGTGAGTTGATTTTTGGCAAGGCTTATAAAGCAGGCTGTGGGGTGAAGGTCAAGAGATTAGGGCATTTGTGAGAGCTCAGCCAATGTGGCTATGAAGTCCACTACAAGAAGGAAGGGGGTTAGCTAGAGGCCAAAAGAAAAAGTGGCTGCCCAGGATAGGGGGTGCTGAGGGCCACAGGGTGAGAAGGCAGAGAGAAACATTCTCGAGGTTTCCACAGGAGCCCAACAGTCCACTCTTTATTCTTTTTTACTTAACTTTTGTTTATTCTTTGAAACTTTCATGCATGTATGCACTGTATCTTGATCTATATCCACCATTTACTCTCTCCCCTTGGGATCCTTCATTCACACTCCTTTTCAACCCTACTTCTCTCTCTCTCTTCCTCTCTCCTCTCTCTCTCTCCCTCTTTCTCTACGTAGGCCTATGTCTTTATTTAGCTGCTGCCAACTTTTTCTTCTATACCTTCAGAGTTTTGGTTTTCATGTTGAGGTCTTTGATCCATCTGGAGTTGACTTTGTAAAGGGTGAGAGGTAGGGTTTAATTCATTCTTCTACAAGTGGTGATCCAGGTTTTGCCAACACCACTTGCTGCGAAGATGCTGTCTTTCCTCCATTGTGTCTTCTTGCCCCTTGTCAAATATGAGGTGGCTGAAATTGTATGTGCTCAAGTTTGGATCTTTCAGTTTTGTTCCACCTTGGTCAACAGGTCTGTTTTGTTGCCAGTACCAAGCTGTTTTTTGACTATAGCCCTAGTATAGTTTAGCATTTTGAAGTTTCGGTATAGAGATCCCCCTGTGTAGCTCTTTTCACTCAGGGGTGCTTTGGCTATCCGGTCTTTTTGTGTTTCAATGAATTGAGGATCTTTTTTTCAAGCTGTGAAAAAAGAAACTCTTGGGGATTTTTATGGGAATTGCATTAAATCACTACAAGAGTTTGGGTAGAATGGACATTTTTTTTAAAAAATTTTCCCAATCCATGAGCATGGGGGTTTTTCCATCTTCTGATGTCTTCTTCAATTTCCTTTCTTCAGGGGTTTTAAATTTTTTGTTAGATATCACTTGGTTTCTTTGGTTAGTTTGTTCCTAGGATTTTTATTGTTTTTGAGGCTATTTTAAGTGGGAGGTCTCCTGGAATCCTTCCTTCTCAGTTGCTGCGTTTTGGTATAAAGAAAGGTACTGATTTTTCTAGGTTATTTGTTATCTTGCCACTTTTACTGAAGCTCTTTAATCGTTTCTCAGGAGTTTTCTGGTGGAGTTTTTTAGCATCCCTCCAAACAATCATATCATCAGCAAAAGGGATCTAGCTTGACTTCCTCTTTCCAATTAGTACTCCTTTAATTTTCTTTTTCTTGTTTTGCCCTCTAGTTTAGTGCTTCAAGCACCTAAATTGAAGAGGGAGTGTTTCAGGGGGCAGCCTTGCTCTGTGTATGGTTCTAAAACTTGTGTTCTTTGTACTGTTGCAAAACGTGATGGAAAAGAGGAAAGGGGCAGAAATCTGGTGATGAACTCAGGAGCCCCTGTGAGAATTGGACTTGAATTTGTCCATGAAAGAATAGGAATAGACTCTGTTAGTCAATATTCTTTCTCTGTGACAAAATAACTGAGTTGGAGTTGGGCAGATTTAGTGTAGCTGATTTGAGTACATGATCTGCTGGTTTGTGTGGGGCAGGACCTCATGGTGGCCAGAGAACGACAGAGGAAACGGCTCTGTCACAGGACAGCCAGGAAACGGAGAGAGCAGAGAGAGGAAGGGTCAGGAGACAGACATACCCTCAAAGTCGTGTCCATAGTGCCCTGCCTCCTCCACCGAAGCTCACTCCCTAGTAGCTGACCCCACAGTGAATTCATCCATGGGTCCAGCTAACGTGCACCAATTGTTTCAAGCGGCCAGACCGGGATAGACAACCTTAAGCCACTTGGCGGGCCATTTCATATCCAAACTACAGCACAGACCTACTCTGAAAAGGTGACTTCGTTAGAATTTCCATCTGAATTATAAATCACCGTTCTCATTTCCCAGAAGTTGGTGGCCCGACGCTGGTGCCGTCGTCAACCCTCTGTTTTAAATCACTGGGAGCAGTGATTAACGAGCCACTGGGGACTAGCCCAGAGCCGCATGCAAAAGTCTTTTTCCTTCTCTTCCTCTCCCTTTTCCTTTTCCTTCCATTCCTTTCCTTCACTTCCTTCCTTCCTTCCTTCTTCCTTCCTTCCTTTCCTTCCTTCCTTCCCCGTCATTTTAATCCACTTCAACAACTGCAAATTCTCTCTCCTCACTTTTCCTTGATGTCATCCTAACTCCACCACCTTCCTTCTCTGTCTCCAATCTGTCCTGAGCCTTGTTAAGTTTTATCTCCAGAACATGCCTGCTTGCAGTTCTTCCTCTGCAGCAGTGGTCAGGGGCCCAGTTGTTACACTGGGAGTGTAGCGGCTGGTCCTTGACCAGCCTCTCTGCTTCACCTCCTGACACTGCTCAGGTATAGACACCAGGATGAAGTACAGAATATTACATCCTTTCTCAGAACAGTTCATGGCGAGTCCACATCTACAGAACAAAGCTCAAGTTAACACCAACTTGGGGAGGAAAGGGTTTATTCAGCTTACATCTCCTGGGTCACAAGTTCTCACTCAGGGAAGGAACTCAGGGCAGGAACCTGGAGGCAGGAGCTGAAGCACAGGCCATGGAGGAATGCTGTTCACCAGCTTGCTCCTCTGGCCCATGCCCAGCCTGCCTTCTTATACAGTACACAACCACCTGCCCAGGGTGGCACCACTCATTGTGGGCTGGGCCCTCCCACACTGCTCGACCATCAAGACAACACTCCACAGATGTGGCCACAGGCCAATCCAATGGAGCCAATTCCCCAATTGAGGCTCCCTCAACCCAGGTGTGTCAAGTTGATACTAAAGCTATCCAGCACAGTATTGTTGCCTAACACCAGTATAATGATGGCAGCAGTTGATGTGGCAATGTGGATGAAGGAAATGACACAGAGTACAATCTCTTGATGAAGAGCTACAGGCCACCGGTTGGCTGTGAGGGAGGGAGGATCAGTTTTCTTCAAGGATGAGATCCCTGATAGGTTATCTATTCCCATGTGGTCAGCCCTGAAATAAATGTTTTTTTTTTTTTTGGTCTTTTAGAGACAGGGTCTCCCTTTAGTTCCAGCTGGCCTGTAGCTCGCTCTGTAGACCAGGCTGGCCTTGAACTCAGAGATCTGCCTGCCTCTGCCTCCAGAGTGCTGGGATTAAAGGCGTGCACCACCATGCCTGGCAATAAATGATTTTAATGTCAGTATCTCTTTTATTTGTTGTTTTGTTTTGTTTGTTTTGAGATGGGGTTTCATGTATCCCTAGGCCTTCACTCTCTGTGTAGCCAAGATTGAACTCCTGTGTCCCACTCCCCTGTGTTGATATTATAGATGTGCACCACCACCCCAGTTTGCCCTGGGATGGACCCCTTGTGCATGCTGAGTAGCCGATGGAACTGCATTCCCAGCACAATGGCAGCCTTTCAATCTACTTTCTCAGCCATGGTTTGAGCCCAGACCTGGTACAATGTAACCACTCTCACATATTGCTTTTTCCTTTTCACAGTTATTCTGTATATTATTCCTCTGCATAAATCTGAAACATATCATGTAATATTTAAACCCAGTTTTTCTTGTTGTATCTAGGAATATTTTCCTATCAGCCCATATAAACACATTTGCTTATTTTTTCAGTTGCCTAGAACTGTATTTCATAAACATATCAAACATTTTTCCATAGATGTGTATTTAACTTGTTTATAGTCTTTTGATAAATGCTTCAACAATTATCGCCATATATCCATTGCTGGACACAGGGAAGACTGTAGGATCTGAGACATAGGATTTTTATTTTGACATTACCATAATGATCAGGTTGTTAGGTCTTCTATAAATATAGTGGGCACTTGAGGTTAAGCAATAGATCATACACAATAAGGACTATTTTACATTCATATTCCTAAAATAAAAGCATAAAGAGAACATATAATAACTTAGGCCTCGGTAGGTAATTTTTAGCACACTTTGTGGTATCTTCTTTAGCTTGTGTCCTACCCTGTGGGGCTGCACAACACAATCACAATCCCCTTTTATAGGGTGACAGCACTTCAGAGATTTGAAGACATTGCCTGCGAGGTTACAGAATCTTTCTTTAGCTGCACAGTTTCTGTCCCTCCAGTCCCTCTCTGTGCTAGCTTGGATCCCATCCACCTGGAACATGCTTTTTCTGGGTTTTATATTTTGTCTCAATTTCTCTTGAACCATGGAGAATCACTCTCACCTCCCTTTTCCAGAATATGACTCTTTTGGTAACATAGCCTAGGTTTTCTTTATCTTTTCTGGTTGGCTATGGACTGTGTCAACAGCCAATCCAGTCTATGAAAATTCCATGTTTCTTTTCTTAGTGCTAAATCAAGACTATCTCTTTTTCTGTTGACTGCAAGCTGATTTTCAGAGGCCTGCACAGATGTCCTTATTCAATGTGGTGTTTTATTGTTAGGTTCTGAGCATTCCTTCAGCTTACTGTGGGATTTTTCTTTCTGATTGTTAACCAAAATACATTTTTACCTTCCAAACTTCCTCATGCCAAACAATGCAGAACTGAGTGCTGTCTTCATGTGAGACCCTTGAGACCCATGGATGTTGGCCTTGAGTGGCTTCTGGGAGTAGTGATCGTGCCCCTGGAAGTCAACAATATAATCAGTTTACACTGATTCTGGGAAGGTGACAAGAATAGGTCACTGTCTAGTCTACTTTATTCTTCCATGGTGTTTGTCTTCTTCAAATGTGCTATATAGTTTATTCATTTCCTTATTATTCAGCTTTGCTTATAGACATACAAGGATCACAGGACTAGGATGCACATTTTTTTGGTTCTCTGATATGTCCCTGGCACCTCCAGTAGAGACAGACCCACACAAGACACACAGTAACCATTCACTGATGAATGGATATATGGCCTCTCAGAATCTGCTATGTTCGCTACCCTTCCCCAGCCTTCCTAACGTTATTTTTAAGATTAATATAATACTTTTATTGGCATTTTGTGTATTTCATACATCATTTTCAGTTCGATTTAGACATATTCCCCTTTCCCTTCCCCCCACCCCAGTTCCTGCATTTTGCCATACATGTCCTATATCTTTCTCTCTGTCTTTTTTTAAATGTAAATCTCTTTTTAAAAAATTTTATTGTTTTTTATTTATTTATTTATTTATTTTTTATGTGTATGAATGTACTGTCTGCATGCAGGTCTGTGCACCCGTGTCGTGCAATGCCGCTGAGGTCAGAAGAGGGTGTCGGATTCCCCTGGTACTGGAGTTAAAGATGGTTCTCAGCCACCATGTGGGTGCTGGGGATCAAACCCAGGTCCTCTGCAAGAGCAGTTGGCACTCTTAACAGCTAGGCCATCTCTCCAGCCCTCAGTCTTTTTTTTTTTAAGCCAATTTTTATTGAACATTTGCAAAACTCATACAATGGTTCCCAAAAAAACTAGCCCCACCAGTCCCATCAGAACTTATACATTCTGCCAAAAATGTTTTATCATTTTTTCTCAGTCTCTTTAAAAATTCAATGCAGAAGTTTACTGTTTAGGCAGAAGTTCTGTTTCAGTCAGTTCTTGACCCAGTTTTTTGTGTGTTGCTGTTCCTTCCAATCTACATACATCCAAAATGTGCATGCACATATATTCTTTTAGCATTTCAGCTTATGATTATTTTTTCTTTTGTCTTTTGGTCTTCGAGAAGAGGGTCTCCTGTAGCCTAGTGTCCTGGAACTCACTATGTTTAGACCAGGCTGGCCTAAACTCACAAAAGATTCACCTGCCTCTGCCTCCCGAGTGCTGGGATTAAGGCCTGCGCCACCAAGCCAGCTTTCCTTTTTTTTTTTTTTTTTAATTAGGCTGCTGAAATGTCATGTTTGAAGGTTTCTCCTTGGAAGCCCAAACAACCATCCAGTGTGTCTCTATGACTCCACACTGGGGTCTTCCCTTCCCAGGTCACCAAATGAGGTCCAGTAAGCACACATCCTGACCTGGCCTCCATGATACAGACTAAGGTATCCAACAATGGCAATCAATACTCCGAAGAGGCTGAAACCCCAGTGTAGTACTCGACAAGCTGGATTCTCAGCAAGTCTCTATCTGGCACTGAAGGTTGGAGGATTCCGGAGAGACACTGAGTCTTCAGTCCATATTGGAGGTTGAAAAGTGTGTCTGTCATGTCTTTGAAGGATGCAAAAGCAGTGGCAGCCTCCGGGACGTCACTTGCCAGTTATGAGACAGGCAAAACAACTGTGATATTTTTTTTTTTTTTTTACTTTTTGTCTTTTTACTAAGATCTCAAGTTTTATACCTGAAGATACAATTCTCAGACCTTACTAATTATTTATTTCTGGTTATACTTTCCGTTGGACACTTAAAGGTCACATGTTAGCCTAAATAACCAAGGTTTTGTGTTTCTCAAGATCATTGAGGAATCTGGTCCCAAGGGTCCTCAGGTTTTTTTTGGGGGGGGAAGGGGAGCCCTGCCCTTTTGGCTTCATTACCAGTCCTCTCAGTCTTTTCAAAGTTTTCCTCTGCAAAGGTTTATTGTTTTGGGCAGAATTTAACTATATCAGTCCATTCTTTGACCCAGTCCTTATGTTGTTGTGGTTCCCTCCCAATTGTATTGCTCCAAATTATGCCTATATAAACGTCATATATGTACCAGAATTATGTCCTCCAGAAATAAACTGTATGTTATCTCTGATATATGGTTAGGAGTTCACATTTTCCCTTTAATTTTATATTACTCTTAAATATGAATACATATATTCTGCCCATATACATTAATTACCATGCCTGAAAGAAAGTGGTAAGTTAATTCTAAGACTCATTAAAAGATTCACATTATAACTACAATTGCTTTCAGATAGACAGAAATATAACAATAATGTTGCTCAGCTTGCCTTTCAGTTGGGGATTTAATTCAGTTTCATGACATAATCAGAGTATTCCTGAACTCTCATCTATTATACCTAATCTGACATTATCTTAAAACAAAATGTCTGCCTCACCAAAAATATCCCAATAGCCTGCTTGTCCAGGATCCAGAAGGATTTCTTTTAGGGTTTTTCCCCCTGGGTGACAATATGTATCAGTAACTTGCTGATAGGCCTGATGTAGTGGTGCACGTCTTTAATTCCAACACTCAAGGAACAAAGACAGGCAGATATCTGTGTGTTCAAGGCTAGTCTGGTCTAAATAGTGAGTTCCAAGACAGTTAGGGCTACAGGAAGACCTTCTCTCAAAAATACCAAAAATAGATAATTAGATGGCACTGGATCCGTTTAGTAGTGTTCCTGTGGACTTGTATTGGGGCTGACTGCTTGGGATTAGATAACTTCTCAGCTTGCTCATTCCTAGAGAAAACTTACTCTCCTTCCCTCAGCAGTCACCAGCTGCCTTTGACTCTTCACCTTGAGGTGGGACCGTGTGACATTTCCCAATCTACACTGGCATGTCAATTGGTCTTGTCATGATGTAGATCTTGTTAGACTACCATGCTGTGGAGATTTCATTGGTGTGGCTTCCCCATTGGTGTGGGTCTGGGAGGAATGGGAGTAATATAAAGACAATACTTGTGTGTGAATTCTGAAAAACAGAAAGTGAAAATAAAAGATGACTAAGACATTATTAATTGAACCATGCAAAAATCAATAAGGAGAGCTGTACTTTATAGAAAATCCTAGGCTCGGGCTAGAGAGATGACTCAGCAGTTAAGAGCACTGACTGCTCTTGCAGAGGACCCAGGTTCGATTCCTAGCACCCACATGGCAACTAAGAACCATCTTTAATGCCAGGCTTGGTGGCACATACCTTTAATCCCAGCACTCAAGATGCAGAGGCAGAGGCAGGTGGATCTCTGTGAGTTCAAGGCCAGCCTGGTCTATAGAAGTGAGCTCCAGGACAGCTGGGACTAGAGGGAGACCCTGTCTCAAAAATACAAAAAAAAAAAAAGGTTAAAAAAAGAAAATCCTAGGCTCTTTTGGGTGAAATTCCAAATAGAGATATAGTTTTAGTTCCATAGCTCCATATTGGCTGTGTGATTAATGAACCTTAACTTAGCTTGTTAGAGCCACAGTTTTCTCATCTATGAAATGGGAACATTAATACTACTTGCACCGAGTAAATGTGAAGATTAAATGAGATCAAAAGGCAAAGTGCCAAGGAAGCTAGATGTTAGTATCCTTATTTCCTTTACAAGAAATTCAAAATAAATTGGGCCAGTTATCCAAATTCTCTACAAACAATTTCCTATTTACTATATAAATAAATTGCTGTTCAAAAGGGAAGTAAACAAATCACCAGATTGGCTCAGACACGAGGTCATTATAATGATCTTTGGCAAAGCCAATTCAACACTCACTTGAACTCTTTCAATGCTCTTAATGAGAGCCGTCCCAGAAACCTTTCCCACTACCGTCGACTGGCTGGTAAAATCTCATGACCTCATTGGGCCAAAAAAATTCAGGAAAAAGAGATGCACAGGTTTCAGATCAGTGAGCAACACATGACAGGAAGGAAGGCAGAGCCAGGAGAGGTCCCTCCTGGTGTTGGCAGCTAATCCTGCTGTCAACACGCACGGCCCTGCTGCAGGTGGTGCTGGCCTCATTTATTTGCTATGCTAGGCATCTGCACTCTTCCCTCTCCCATTACAGGTGTCTCTAAACTGGAACTAAATCACACAGGCTGTCCAGCATAGTGCTAAAATGATGGTTGGAGCATACACTCTTGGTTACTGGTGTGTCACAAAACCCAGGAAATAATATAGACAGATGTAAAGTAGACATGTATCTCTCTGATGTGGTAGAAAGGATACAGTGAACCAAGAACTCAGGAGAGTCTCTGAAAGGCAGAAAACAGAGGAATTTAGCCTGAAGTTGAAAGACTAGCTTAAGACGTGCAGAAGAGAATTGCACCCTCCAAATGAGAGGAACCCGAAGAGTGTGGGGGTCTGGGGACTGACGGAAGCTTGGGGGATACCAGGAAGGCAAGCAGGAAGGGATCCACAGAGAACAGCAAGGTCCATGCTAGTTGGGCAGTAGAGGAGACATTTGTTCCCAAGCACAAACAGCATGAAGTACTTATGCTAGAGAGGTAAGCCTGTAGTCAGGTGGCTGTCACTGCTGGAAGGAACATTTTCTAAGCATTGCCCTTAACAGAGAAACAAAAGCCCACGAAGCAGGAGTGACTGTAATATACTTTCTAAGTCCTTTGAGGTAGGAATAACATAGGCCTGGTAATTCAACAGCAAACTTCAACCCTGGGCCCCCACTATTAAATGAACAGTCATCACAGTTTACCTAGAACTCAGAAATTCCAGGAGTGAAAGACTTTCAGTGTTAAAGCTCGAGAGGTCCCAGGAATGTAGGATGGGTTAGTGACTCCATCATCATCCTCTCCACGCTGTCCCATCAACCAAAGCAAGACTTCTGGAACTTTCATTTCAGAGCTGCCCCGGCTACTCTGTTGCTCCTTTTTTTGGCCAGGGATGACTATGAGTGTCTCAGGTCACTTAGACAACGCATCCTGCTGCTCTAGAGAGGTCAGTGATTTATCGTTGCTACCCAACACACTAACAGTTACATGAATTTGCCACCCAGTGAAGAAGATATATTGTAAGCCTGATTCCTAGGAATCTGGAGACACACCTACATTTTTCATGGCCACACTGAGTTTTAGTTTCCATCTTTCACTTTTAGTCCTCCAGGACTTGTAACCAGGGCTGATGATCAGGCCCTCTGCAGCTACATAATAAGTCTTCTGATCAACTCTAGCATTGCATTCTATATGTATAAGTGAAAGTTGGAAGGCAAAGGTCCTGGATCTGTCTCTAGTCAGACTTCTAGATCCTTACTTGCTTCTGTGTTTCCCAAGGTCAAGAAGAGTTCTATGGACTCTTACTTGCTCCTCCAGCAACATTTCCCTGTATCAGGGCTTCAGCAGCTGCCCAATTATCCATTTTCAAGTCCAGGCTCTAACCTGAGTGACTTTCATTCATTCATTCATTCATTCATTCATTCATTCATTCATTATTTGTTTGGTCTGTAGCTATTGAGAAACTGCTTTATGGGTCTGGAGAGATGGTTAATCAGTTAAGAGCACTGACTGTTCTTGCAGTGGATCAACCCAGGCTCAGTCTCCAGTACCCGTATGGTAGTTAACAATTGTCTGTAACTCCAGTTCCAGGGGATCTAACACCCTCTTCTGGTCTCCGTGGGCATTGCACAACACCTGTGCAGGCAGTATTCTCATACACATAAAAGTAATAAATCAAATATTTTTTTTAAAAAGAGACTGCCTTGGGGCAGGAGAGATGGCCTAGCAGTTAAGAGTGACGACCGCTCTTACAGAGGACCCGGGTTTAATCACCAGCACCCACATGGTGGCCAAGAACCACCTGAAACTCCAATTCCAGGAGAACTCCAGTTCCAGGGGAATCTGATGCCCTCTTCTGACCTCCACGGCATTGCATGACACGGGTGCACCAACCTGCATGCAGACAGTACATTCCTACACATACAGAAATAAATAAAATAAAAAAAAAAGAAAAGAAAAAAAGAGACTGCCTTATTCAGAGAACTCTAGTATGGGGAGATTTAATGGTGACAAATGGGCATTGGTCCTGTCTATGGATGTGTATCCCAGGGGAGGTGAGTCAGATTATAGAAGCGTAAGCAAACAACCATCACAAGACCAAAGATAGACAAGTGAGAAAATGGTCAGACCGTGTTGGTGTTAAGCAGAAAAGGCTCAGTGCTTGGATGAACAGTTCCTAGGTGACAATTTCTTCTTGGTGATCAGAAAAGGTTTTTTTCCAAGGAAGTGACATGTAAGCTAAGTTCACAGTGACAGGGGAGTTGCAGAGATGGAACATGGGGCACAGGGGCATGCTTGTCAGAATGGAAGCTTGGAGCAATAACTAAGGGCAAATCATTTATCTCGCGTGTCTGAAGAAGAGCAAATATCAATTAAATGAAACCAAGTAATACAGAGCAAGGAGAGATTCCAGTCAAAGGTAGGGTCCACTCATGTGCTCCTGGGGGCTGAAGTGGGGGCTTGGGCTCTAGTCTATATCCATTATAAACCAAGGGCTTTGGCTGGTGAGTCAAGAATGTATGACTTTCCAAAAGAATTCTTTTAAGCCTCAGTGGGGAAATGGATGTTGTCCTGATTTCATTCTGTTGCTGTGCAAACACCCTAACCAAAAACAACTTAGTGGAGGAAAGGGTTTATGTCAGGGTGGGAAGTGAATAGGAACTAAAAACAGAAGCCAGGGAGGGAATGCTGCTTGCGGGCTTGCTCACATAGCCACACTTCGTCGGCGTTCTTATACAACCCAGGACCACCTGCCCAGGAAACGGTGCCACCCATAGTGGGCTGAGCCCTCCTACATGAATTATCAATCAAGAGAATCCCCCACAGATATGCCCACAGACTAATCTGGGAGTCCCCCCCCCACCCCCAATTGAAGCTCCCTTCTTCGATGACTCTAGGCTGTGCCAAATTGACAAAGCTAAGACAGATGGGAAGGTCTGAGAGTGGAGGGTGGGAGTCCATCTCACTGCCACAAGAGTGGTTCAAGAAGAGGTGCTGGAAGTCTCCATCTGCATGTGGTAGTGAAGATAGAGAGCAGAAGCAAGTTCATTGTAAGGTGGAAGGAAAGCCATTAAGATTTAGGACCAATTTGACATGAGAACAAAGGTGAATGGGTTGAGCTGAGTTCTCTGAGCATGTGTCAATATAGAAATCAGAATATAACGTGACCGGAGCAAGACTCTGGGAAGATGTAATTAAGATGAGCTCATTCCATGGTGATCATTAAGACAAATGACTACAAATGATGGAGAGGATGTGGAGAAGGAGAAACATGGTTGGCTTCTGGAGGGAGCGACTAGTATAGCCAACTCATAAATCACTTTGGAGGGTCCTCATAAAAAGTAAAGAGAGAACTATCATCTGACCCGGCTCTATCACTTCTGTCTGGGTATATACCTGGAGGACTATAAGTCAACATACACGGAGATACTTGCATATCTGTATTCATTGCTGTTCCATTTGCAATAGCCAGGAAATGGAATCAGCCCAGTTGTCCATCAACAGGTGAACAGAGAAATAAAATATGATGCAATGGATGACTTTATATCAATGTGCATTTGGGTAGCACCAAATCAGGACTCGGTGGTTTATAAAAAAACAAAAGAAAGAAAGAAAAGAAGAAGAGGAGGACATGGAGTTGGGAGGGGATTATGGGAAGATCTGCAAGGAGTTGGAGGGGCTTGTAGGTATGGGTGTGTATAGAGTTTTCAAAGAATCAATTGAAAAATAATTAAAAGTAACAATTTTATTTCAGAGTCAAGTAGATGTTCTTTATATTAACACTTTCCTCAGATGTTTCTGTAAAGATCAATATTTAACTTGTTTACATTCCATGTCACAATGTGGAAAGAATTAGTTACAATGTTCTAGTGTTGTTAAGGGGGGGTGGTAAGTCATTATTAACAGAGGTAAGCTCTGTTACCTTGCTACATCTGGGCACTGAAAGATGTCTAAGGCAGCTGTCATTTGAATATTTGAAGAGTTATCAAGTGTCTTAATGAAACTTGTCTGTTATCATAAGTAGAAGTTCTTAATTTTTTTTATTCATGATCAAGAACTTACTGCAGTCTGATATAGAGGGGATCACTTTACTATAATGTGCTATTTATAAGCATGTCCAAGTGTTTTAGTGCAAAGTAGTTTTCAAATTGAGAAATCTGTGAAAAGCTTTTCAAATCATTAAGGCATTTGCTTCTTCTTCTCCATGTTAGGACATGGGTGCCAGGATAAAAATCAAAGGAATTGCTCAATTCTTCTGTGTGTGAGTCGCTTATAAATTTTCAAGTTTCAGTCGGCAACCTTTGGATGTGCTGACAGATCCTTTAGGTTTTGGTTTCTGTGGTTAGAAAACACTTAGGAAGCTGTAAATAACGGCCTCTCGACTTCTACTTAAGCTGTTTCCACTGCTTAAAAGCCGTCCTCACTCCTCCTTGTCCTATCCACATTGGTCTCCCCCTCCTTCAGGATGCTGTTTCAAGATTCCCATTTCTACAAAATCCTCTTCTTTTCAACAGCAGTCAGGTGGAAGTTGAGGTGTGGAGAAGGGAGCACTTGCCACTTGCATTTCTCCCCAGTCACAAGTGACTTCTCGCTCCTCTGGCCTCACTGTATCCTGCCTGCTCTGAGAAGCGAGGTTCCTTCCAACTTCTTTCTGCGTTCTAAGCATCCAGATCTATACTCCATACTCCATTCACCTCTGCCTTTCTCTGAGCATGGCTTCACATAGAAACTGCACATTCCAGACAGTGGAAGGGTCCATGTGTACAGATAGGGTGGATGAGGTGTGCTCACACGTCTGTAAATTATGAAATGGCTGCTATTTCACATGACTGGCTTGGCAATATGCTGTAGGTGCCACAGAGATGGAACATCCTGTATTTAGGCCTCGGTTTTTTTTGTTTTTGTTTTTGTTTTTTTTGTTTTTTCGAGACAGGGTCTCCCTGTAGCTCCAGCTGTCCTGGAACTCACCCTGTAGACCAGGCTGGCCTTGAACTCACAACGATCCGCCTGCCTCTGCCTCCCAAGTGCTAGGATTAAAGGCATGCACCACCATGCCTGGCCTGGGCCTTGCTTTTAACCTCACTCCTTGGTGCTTTCTTCCTTACACCTCAACTTCTCTTGATTGTTCTCGCCCACCTCTTGTTTGGGGTCCTCTGGAAGACAGCAGATACTCTTTTTATTTCTGTATGTGTATGAATGTACTGTCTGCATGCAAGTTTGTGCACCTGTGTCGTGCAATGCCGCGGAGGTCAGAAGAGGGTGTCAGACTCCCCTGGAACCGGAGTTCTCCTGGAATTGGAGTTTCAGATGGTTCTCGGCCGCCATGTGGGTGCTGGGGATCGAACTTGGGTCCTCTGTAAGAGCGCTCTGTAAGAGCGGTCGGCACTTTTAACTGCTAGGCCATCTCTCCAGCCCGACAGCAGATACTCTTAATCGCTGAGTCATTCCTCAAGTCATCCTGAGACATTTCTCACCTTATTGACAGTAATTAAAAGAAAAACTAAATTCCAGAGATGTTGTACTCTCTCTAGAGTGAAAGAACTTTAGTAAAATGTACACACCCATGACAGCTAATTTGCTCATCAAGTTTCATGGGGACTTTGCTTCTGAGTTTAGAAAAAGTGTCTGTGCTATATAGGCACATTTTCTAAAGCAGCCAGATTTGAGGAGACCCCACCTATACAATCACTTGTAAATTATCATGGAGGCCCCACTACATGATGGCTGGCCAAGAGAAAAATTCTTATAGAGGTGAAAGACTTTACCAAAGTCATATAGGAAAATCAGGTGCAATGCTTCACCAAAGCTACCTCATATTGAAAGTTTAACTGATGTAACTTAAAACATTACTGAAAAAAACAGATTACTGTAACAACCAGATCCACTGAATGTCAGAGCTCAAAGGCTTTCAGAAACATTCAAGCCTCATATTTCCCATAGTAATGGAGAGCACCTTGTATACCTAGGGCCATTTGGGTGAGCTATTGGGATACAATGCCAAATGCTGATTCTTGTAGGGAGGGAGGGAGGTTCTCTTTTCAGTCCTCTGCTTTCTGATTGGTCTAGAGAAGGCTGTGGTTGGAGTCCAAATGTCTTTATTACTGGTTCATTATTTATTAGTCATCTTTTTCTTATAAATAAAGTAGAAGGAAACCTCAGATGCAAAAGCTTCTGTAAGCAGTGCCGTCCAGGCTTCACCAGATACCTCTGTTGCCATTTGTTCATTCTCCAAGGTTAAATGTCTACACATGGCAAGGGATATTCACTTTCTACTTAAGGTGATATAAGTTTTCTTTCTGTATACCATTTGCTCAATGAAAACTGTGAGATAATTAAAAGAAAAAAAATTAGACTGTATCTGGAGAGTTCAGGCTGAAAAGCAAGCATGGGTTCCATTTTCTGAAAGCTACAGGCAGGTGAAGGTAGTGAGAGTGTGGACACTTTCTTGTTTCTGTTTATCAGTCTTGTGGCATGCACATTTTTTTTTTTTTATTGTGAGCAGCTTCAAAGCATTTTGGGAGTGGATGACCCGCCTATTTTAATGAATTTGTCTCTTTAAACTTTGGTAACTTTTATTGAACCTTATAGTCTCTGTATTTTATTTTTTCCTCTCTAATTTGAAGTTTCCAAAAATCTCTTACACCAAATATGTGAGTGACCTGATTCTTCCTTGGGTTGACTAAATTCTGGAGATTAAGACATTCAATAGGAAGACAGGCAAGGCTGGGATGCATCCAGGCATTTCAGATTCAGGTTATGCCTGCAGCCAGTAGGCTGCACATATTCTTCTTTCCATCTTTCCAGATAACAAGTCTCCTGGCTGGTCCTGGCCAGAGTTAGCCCATCGAATGTGTCCATAGCTTTTGCTGGTCGATGACGGGATGTTCCTCTTGAAAGCAAGCAGGACATGCAAGTCTGAAAGGGAACTCTTGTCACAGCCGAGAGGGGATTGGTGATGTTATTTTCAGGAACCTCTAGCCCTTAATTGTCACTTTAACTTTCACTTTTTTTTTTTTTTTTGGTCTTTTTGGTCTTTTGGAGACAGGGTCTCCCTGTAGCCCCAGCTGTCCTGGAACTCGCTCTGTAGACGAGGCTGGCCTTGAACTCACAAAGATGTGCCTGCCTCTGTCTCTCAAGTACTAGTATTAAAGGCATGTGCCACCACGCCTGGCTTAACTTTCACTATTTAAAATCAAATTTTGGGGGGTGGATACTAAGCTCTGGAGAACATCTGGGTAACATATTGCCCAAAGAGATCTGTTTCTCTTTTCCTCTTATAACCAGGAAACTATCCTCCATTCCTGGGAAGATGATTAATGATCTAACACAGAGGCCAAGAGACTACGAGCTTTTACTTAGCTATCTTTTTTTCTTCTTCTTTCATTCCAACCTGTGGACAGATAAGTTCTTCCTGTGCAGTTTGGCTCAGCACACTTAAAATTCCAGGAATCTCCCCAGCCTGTAGATTATGCTGATGGCTTTCCTTTTCAGTGCCCTGGAGCAATTATCTGGTGCACAATAGAGAAACTTCTGAAGTCTAATTTTCTGTTTTTGTCCTCTTCATTTTCCCCTATTTGTGTCCGACAAAGGCAAACCACAGCCCAGACAGACAGGAAAGCACGTTCACAAGCGTGTGGTGACCTGACAGAGTGGGCTGACTCATGACTGAGGTTAGGGTCACCTCCTGTGGCCACCTGAATTCTGACACCGCGAGAGAGCAGACTTGGCTCTCAGCTTCTATCTCAAGGCTTCCTGCAGTGATCTGAGGTCTCTCAGATTCCTCTTGAGTTCTCATGGTCCTTGAAACATGGTGTGGATCCACATACAGGTGGGCTCCACACCTAGGTATGGGAGTTGGGGTCTTGCTGTCATTCCTCATTCTCATGACATGAACATAGAGTCCTCTCTGCTCCAATACCTTTCCTGACTCCTATCTCTATATCTGTCCAGATCATTTTCCATAATATCTGGTGCCTTCCTCAATCATTCTCTACATTCCTTTTTGAGAAAGCTTCTGTCACTGAGCCTGAATCTCACGAAGTAGATTAGACTGGATGGTAGCAAGCTCAGTGAGCTTCAGAGATCTTTATGTCTTTGGCTCCCTGGTGCTAGGATTATAAATTTGCCTTGCTGAGGCTGACTTTTTAGATGGGTACTGGGATCTGAACTTAGGTCCTTGTGGTTGAGGCAAACAGATTATTGACTGAACCATGTTCTCAGCCTCATGGGTTTCTTAACAGCTCTTCTTTCCCTAATTATGAGCACAGGATAGCCCCTCTGCCCTTGTGGGCCTATGGGGAAGCTTCTCTTCTATGTTTATGCCTCTGTGTCTTATTTCCATGTCCTCTAATGACTTCTCACAACACTCCTCCTCATTCAGTTTCCCTCAGCCACCTGACTTGCAGTCCTGTATCTGAAGGGAATTAATCTTATTTGTCTGTTTCCCCCTCTCTCTTGAGATTAGGTGGTAGAACTCAACCTAGTGTCCCCTGAAATCATCCTGTTTCTACACCCCTGAGCTCTTTCCTATATCCTTTGCTGCCTTTCCTGAGCCTGTTCTTTTATGCTTTCCAGACAAAAAACCTCTCCCTGGAGTGAGAAAAGTGAGAAATGTGGAGAAATCCAGAGAGTGAGAGAATGATTCCTACTCCTGCAGCGACTGCCTTCTCTTCTGGCTCAGTTACTCCGCACTCAGAACACAGCATCATGCTTGCCGTCTGCTTTCTCTTACTTTCAGTGTCTGGGAAGTAGAGCATGTGCCCAATTAATCTCTGTTTTCCTCCACATTCACAGTACAGGGCCGTGCACATAAAAATCACTTTATTGCCTGACTAGAGATTGGAAGAAGAGATGGGAGAGGCATGGCCCCATCACATGATATTAGTCATTAATAGAACATGTAATATTCAGTCTTGTTACAGACAAGCACACCCAAAATGGAAGCAAAGTCCATGAAGGGAAGACAAAAACACAACCACTACTTCATTCCAGAGTCCTTGCGTTTAGACAGTAGGGACTGAGTGACTTCCCAATTCTGGGAACTAGACCAAAAAGGAAAATGAAACTTTGGTGGAGCTTTTCAATTCACTATGTATACAGGTAGGAATGAGAGAAACAATAAAATACTGAAAAACATTCTAGAGTGTTACACAATGTATCTAATGAAAATGATTGTTTCTTTAATTTTTAATTATGTACATTTTTATTGATGTTTTGTATATTTCATGTCATTTTTCAGTCCAATTCAGATACTGTATTAGTCAGTTTTCTGTTGCTGTGATAAAACACCAGACCAAGGAACTTATAAAAGGAAGAGTTTATTTGAGCTTACGATTGGCGGTTCCAGGGAATTAGTCCATTGTGGCGGAAGGCGTGGTGGCTGGATCTGGAGCAGCAAACCGAGGGTCACATCTCGCAAAGAGCACAGGAAGCAAAAAGAGGAAGCAACTGTATACCACCAGGCTTGTTAAACTCACTAAGCCTGCCCCTAGCAACGCACTTCCTCTAGCATGGCCACACCCTCCAAGACCTCCAAAAACAGCGCCACCAACTGGAGGCAAATGTCTGAATACTTGAACCCTATGACACTCACCAAACCATCACAGTACGTTCCCCTCTCCATCCCTCTCCCCTCCCCATAATGCATTCGCCATACGATGTCTTGCATCTTCCTCTCAGTGCATCATCCTAAAGGAAGAAAATTAAAGCATTCCCCAAAGGTCAGGAACCCTGCAAGGAACTGCCCCCTTATCCACACTCTCTTTCAATATTAGTGCTTAAATGCTCTAGGAGCAATAAGGCAGAAAGGTGAAATTAAAAGGTATTAATTGGAAAGAGAAGTCAAACTATCCCTTTTTACAGAGATATGATAATTACCTAAGGGATGTTAAAAAACTCCACCAGAAAACTCCTAGAAATGAATTAAAGTTTTCAGTAAAGTGTGGATACAAAATAAACCTAGAAAAATCAGCTAGCCTTCCTTTACAAAACAATAAGCAACTGGGAAGGAATAAAGACTTCCAATCACAATAGCCTCAAAAAATACCTGATTCAGTTTCTATATATGTATACACGTAAACACATGGAATCATTTTCTTACACATTCAGATCTACTATTATCTATCTATCTATCTACTATCTATGTCAGAAAGCCAACCTTGCTGTACTTCCTGGCTTCCTGGTACATCCTGAAAATGCAAACTGTATCTTTTCTTTCTCAGCGTTATAAGTTGGTACATTTGATCTGTGAGAACATACAAATCATTCCTGTACGTTAGTTTAAATATTAATGCAAATTTTTTTGACCAAAAGTTTCATATATAACTGTATCCCCCCTTTATTTTATGTTGTTTTTATTTTGACCCATCTGAGTCTCAAAAGGTAGCATGTAACACACCATAGGAAATCAAGGCACAATTTCATCAAATCACCAACAGCATGCTGAACTGTATTCCGTTAATAAGCAACTTAATTCCTTAAGTTAAACATCCTACAGGTAAAAGAGAATGCTACAAGATGATACTGATACAACAAAAATTAGAGAGAACATTTATTGTCCAATCCCAAAGTTATGTTATAACAATTTTAGAGAAAACAAAGGTGACAACAACAATTTATATCCAATTAACTCAGATACATATACTTGTTTTATCAAAAACCTTTAAAACAATGTGTTAATATTATACATATACTTTTTACTAACTACTCTAAAACACCATCGTAACCAGTAGACAAGTCTGAGCAAAACATTTGGATATTGTTGAACTCATCAATTAAATATACATTAATCGAATATAGACCCGTGCCCCTCTCCCATCCCTCCCACCCCTCCCAATTCACCATTTCAGTCATTCTGATGCAGCTTTCTTGTTGTTTTTTTTTAATTCTTATTTTTATTTTTTGTTGTGTGTATGTAAGTGTTCTCACCATGCATTGTGCACCGTGCCCCTATGCACGCGAGGTAGAAGAGGGTTGATCCATGAGATTCTCCTGGAACTGGAGTTAAAGACGTTTCTCTAGCCACCATTTGGGTTGCTGGAATTGAATCCGTGGTTTGTCTGCAAGAGCTAGACGGGTTCAACACTAGGCATCTCTCACGCCCGTTTTTCTTTTAATATGCATCCCCTATCCACAAGAATACTAACAACAGGGTATTACGGCCACTAGCATCTCATAGAGAGGATCACCATTTCGTTTTTTTCTGGACTGTGTTACTTCACTAATTAAATATCCTCCAGCTCCATCAATTTACCTGAAAATTCATTATGTTGTTTCTGTCTACTGCTGCATAAACTCCATGTGTATACATTACCACTTTGTCTATCCAACTCGTCAGTTGAGGGGACATTTGGGTTGGTTTCCAGCTTTTCCTGTTGTAAAATGAGCTGCAATAAATATAGCTGTGCATGTATTTCTGCAGTAATTTGAGTATTAGTGTAGGAATGCACATTTTGTCTCCAAGGATGTGCACAGGAAGCTGCATTCAAGTGATTACCAAGCTGGACTTCTTATGTTGAGTTCTTCCACAGCAATGGATGAGGTTTCCCTTCCCACTCTCCAGCACTTGTACCTGTGTTTCTATCCGAGCCAGTCTTATCACAGTGAGATATATCTCTAGAGTGCTTAATTGCATTCCCAATATTAGTACAGAACAGTTTTTAAAGTTCTCGCCATCTCTAATTTCCTTCTGTGAATGCTCTAATTCGTTTTGCTCCATTTGTTGGAGTGGATTCATTTTTTCTTTTTCTCTTTGTTTTTTGAGTTGTATACTCTGAAATAATCTGTCAATTTCTACATGAAGTTCCTCCCACCTGGGTTTTCTTTTCTCCTTTATTTTTCGATTAACAGAGCTTTGAGTATGGCCCGTGAATGTATCTATTCTTTGCACTGCTAACTTTAGTAAGTCTTTCCTATGCCTATGTCTCATAGTCTCTGCCAACTTTCTTCTATCACCCCGATTCACTGGTCTTTGATCCAATTGAATTGAATTTTACGTGAGTTAGGTTATTTATTCTTCTGCAAGTGTTGATCCAGTTTTTCAAACACCACTTACTGAAGATGCTGTCTTCCTCCAATGTGTCTTTGCCCCCTTTTCAAACCGAGTTGGCTGAAATTTATTCTATTTGATCTTCAGATTTTTCATTCAATGTCTGTTTTTCCATACCAAGCTTTTTTACTAAGCCCTATAGTATAAGGAAGTCTGATATAGTAATCCCTCCTTTGTTGCTCTTTTTTCTCAGGGTTGTTTTGGCTATTTGGAGGTCTTTTTTTCCAAATGAAATTAAGATTTTTTTTCCAAATCTGTAAAAAACTCATGGGGATTTTAAAAAGGATTGCATTGAATCTACAAAAAGCTTTTGGTAGGATGGTCACTTATACTATATTTATCTTCCCAATCCATGATCATGGGAGGTTTCCATCTTCTGATGTCTCCTCAGTTTCCTCTCAGGGATAAAATTGAACTCCTGTGTTTGTTATGTCCTAGATATTGTTTTAGATTTGATGGATTCTCTTGTATTCCTGCTCATGCTGTTGGTGAAGAAAAGCTACGGATTTCAGATTTATTTAATCCTGCCACTTACTAAGTATTAATCATTTCTAGCAGTTCTGTGGAGATTTTAGCATTCCTTAAGTAGACATCATATCATCAGCAAAAAGCTTGACTTCCTCTTTTCCATTAGATCCTTTAAATTCCCTTCTTTTGTCTTAATGCCCTAGCATTCAAGCACTATATAAGGTGTGGACAGACCTACAATTCCTACCTTTAATAATCTTCTGTCATTCCCATATTAGATATATGGCTTTTTCTTTATGCTTTGATTACATTGAGTAATTATCCCTCCAATCCAATCCCTTCCAGGACTTTAAACAAGGTGCATTTGTCAAAGCTTCTTTGTATGGAATTGAAATGGATGTGTTTTGTCTTTCGTTCATTTATTGCTTATGATTTATTGATTTCATATGTTGAATCAATCCCTGCATCTCTGTATAACCAAGTTTTGATGGATGTCTTCTTGAGTGGTTCTGTATCGATTTGCCGATTCCGTTTAGAATTTGATCTGCTAGAAGATGGTCTTAGATTCTTTTTGTTGTTTTTACCTTTGATAGTTGTATGCGACCCTTATGAAGGATCTGGGAACTCCTCATTGACCCTCTAAAAACTGAATGTAATGGGGAAGCTTTTAAATTTTATAGAATTCTGCTTGAAACCATCTGGACCAAGGCTTATTTTTAGGTATATATATCTTCAATTCTCATTATATTGGTTTAAGTTGTCATCTTCTTATTAGCTTTGTATTCCCAGGTTAATATTCATCCATCTTCTAGGTTTTCAAACTAAATAGAGTATAGATTTTTATAGCATTCTCAAATAATGTTCTGGATCTTTTCATTTTCCCTTTCATCACAATTCTATATTGGATTTTTCTTTCTTTTGGTTAAGGGTCTATCTATCTTCTTTTATCTCAATGACCAATTATTCCTGATTTTTTATGTTTTCTTGTTTCATTATGATCTCTCTCATTATGTCTTCTTGTCTGCTGTGTTTAAAGTTCATTTGTTTTTGTCTCACAAGTATTTTTAGCTGCAGTTAGATCATTCACTTGTGCTTTGTTTTTTCAATGTAGGCACTTAAGCTATAAACTTCCCTCTTAGACTTGCTTTTAAAAAGTCTCAGAGGTTTTATTGTGTTCCATTGCCATTTTTGTTTAATTCCAAAAGTACATTTATTTCTATCTTACTTTCCCCTTTGACCCATTCACTATTCAATAGTGTGTTGCTTAATCTCCATGTGTTCTTATATGTTGTCAGGTTTATCCTGGTGTTGATATTTGATATTGAGCTTTATTATACTTTGGTCTGATGAATTATTTCAATTTTTGTATTTTGAGTTTCTTTCCATATGTTATGAATTTCCAGTTGCTGAGTAGAAGGCGTATCTCTAGTTTTGTAATATCGAAATGTCTGTAGCATTTGTATATTGGTCATTAACAAATATCTCTCTGTTATCGTTGTTTAATCTGTCAAGGATTAGTGGTATTGAAGTCTACTATTATGTCTGGGTAATCTGTCTTAGATACCTGAAGAATGCTTTTTATGAAGTTTGGGGTGCACCAATTTGTTAATATTCATGAGGAATCTCATAGTTCATTTCCTTAATAAAAAGATTAAGCCCTCTTTGTCCTATTTATTTTCTTTTGCTTGAAGTCTATTGCTGATATTAGGAAGCAAACCCCTGCTCTTTTACCATCTGAATTCTAAATACCTTCACCTTAAGTTGTCCATATCTTGAAAAAAAAAAAAAAAAAAATTTGAATGGTATGTAACAACATTATAATGATTTTTTCAACCATCCGAGCTATCCTTTCATTGGGATTACCCAAGATTAAGTAAATGAAAGTATTTACTTCCTCACCTATCCTTACTTTAGTCTCATCACTTTAGTCTCTGATATTAGTTTTTCCCAGAGTGCTGAGGATATTGCTCTCTATTCCCCTTAATGCTTTCAAGTATTTTGAAGAATGTTCAACATATCATCTTTATGCATGAATATTTCCCTCCTTCAACTGTAATTGACATTTTGCTGAGTAAATTATTCTAGGTTGCATCCTACCTTTAACACTAATGTTTTGCCACATCTTTTACTCCTGTTTCACTGAGAATCACTTGAAACTGATGTTTCCCTTTATTGACTTTTCTTTGTACCTTCAGATTTACTTTATTCATCAGCATTTTTAACATATATGCTGGAGTTTCTTTTCTGATCTTGTCTCTTTGGAGTCCTATGCACTTCTTGTATTTGTATGGGTTTGTCTATTTTTAGTTTGGGGAAATTTTCATGTATTATTCTGTTGAAGATCTGATCAATACTATTGTCTTGAGATTCTTCTCCTTCCTCTATTCCTATGATGTGGAGGTTTGATCTTTTCATAGTGTCCCATATTTCCTGGTTGTTCCACTTTTTTGTATTTTTAAATTTTTCATATTCTTTATTTGAGCTTTTTAGTTGCTCTGTGTTATCTTCCAGATCTGATATTCTTTGGTCTGCTTCCTCCATTTCTGAGGCTTTTTCCTTTCCTTTCTTCTTGATTGGATGTGTGTTCTATTTCCTTTTTCATTTCATCCTGTGATTTCTTTTTTTAGTATTTCCATTTCCTTTTTAAGCTTCTCAATCTCTTCTTGGTGCTCCTTACTTCATTGGTTGCCTTCCTTTTTCAGTGTTTCTACTTCTTCCTTTTGGATTTTGTTTTTTTCTCCCTCTAGTTCTTTCCAGAGTTTGTCAATCTCTTCCTTTAGTTCTTTCCAAAGTTTTCATTGTGTCTCTCTAGGTCCTTTTTGAGGTTTTCATTCTCTCTCTTTAGTTCTCTGAATTCTTCTTTATTTTCTTTACCGCAATTATTCCTCTAAGATCTGTTTCTGGGGTCACCTCCAGGGGGATCCCATTGTAGCTATCCGCTACAGGGTTGGTAGTGCTTGGTGTGGAATTATCCTGTACCTTTCCCATGTTGTCCCTTCATCGTGTCTCTGGCATGTGGGTTTCCCTTTTGTGATTCAAATCACAAATGTCTTTTCACTATGTTAGTGGCTGGTTTTGCTTGCCTCCTTCTGACGCTTTTTTTTTTTTCTTTCCTCCTCCTGGTTTATGGAGTATTGACTTGTCTAGGTTTCAGGCTTTCAATATTGCTTATATATTGGATATTGCAACTCTAAGTCACTCTTCCCTTCCTGTTCTGAAGGTTCTCCAAAAAAGTCCACTTGGATACTCTCTCATCAATTCCAGTTTGGGGGGCGGGGATTTATGTCTGACTTAGCCTGTGCTCCAGTACCTGTCTGGAGCGACTTCCGGGCTCCTGTGCTTCAGGAGCCGCCCCGGCCCCCACAGAGACACAATGGCACCGAACCAAACCCACCTGGCACTGGCTGTAAAGGCGAAGGGCGGCTCTGCCCAGACAGCCACCCCCCCAAGGGTTTAGAGTTTAGATCCTTTTCCAGCAACCCAAGAATCAATCTACCCTAAAATCTACCTGTCTGGAGTGACTTTCAGGCTCCTGTGCTTCAGGAGCCTCCTGCACAAAGACACAATGGCACCAAACCAAACCCACCTGACACTGGCTGCAAAGGTAAAGGGTGGCTCCACCCAGGCAGCCTCCCCCACAAGGGTTTAGAGTTTAAACCCTTTTCCAGCAGCCCAAGAGTCAATCTACCTTAAAATCTATTTGGAGTGACTTCCGGGCTCCTGTGCTTCAGGAGACCCCCACATGAAGACACAATGGCACCAAACCAAAACCCCACCCGGCTGCTTTAGATCTTAAAGTCAACATATCCCAAAGATTATATCTTTTCCCATCATACAGTCAGATATTTCTGTATCTTCTTGTTGTTTGTAACAGAACCCAGCCTGTAGACTGCAAAGTGCTGTGGACTTGTGAACAGTCAGAACGAGAGCTTAAACACTGGACCTTCCTTGAGGAAGTCTTCACCGCCAAAGCCCCTAGTTCAGTATCAATTGCTTTTAGAAGAGCTATTTTAAAGCTTCAAAATATATTGACAGTGTTTAAGTTTTCCAGAAATCCCTGGTAAGTCCAAGCTGTGCTAGTTATGGTCTTTAGAGTGAGCTTTAATTACACACTTCAGATACAGGAGGAGATGAAAAGTTCTTTTTTTTTGAGATCTTTAGCCTAATCTTGAGTCTTGACCTGAATCATGGCAAAAGGCTAGTTGTCATTTTTCCCCCAATCCCAGTCCACCTTTCTGAGAAATACATGTCTGGGGACAATAGTTATTTTGGTCACATGAAGGAGCTCTACAGGGCAGTTGCTGAGCTTGCATTAACTCCTAGGCATACTACTTCTTGAGCTTGCATTAGTTCTTAGGCACACTACTTAGATAGGTATCAAATAAGACTTTAAGATTGTTCAAAGGACATAGTTCTCATCAGTCTGTATAGAAGCAGGAAATTTTCTATTTATTTATTTATTTATTTATTTATTTATTTATTTATTTCTGTATGTGTATGAATGTACTGTCTGCATGCAGGTTTGTGCACCCGTGTCATGCAATGCCACAGAGGTCAGAAGAGGGTGTCGGATTCCCCTGGAACTGGAGTTCTCCTTGAATTGGAGTTTCAGACGGTTTTTGGCCGCCATATGGGTGCTGGGGATCGAACCCGGGTCCTCTGTAAGAGCGGTCGGCACTCTTAACCGCTAGGCCATCTCTCCAGCCCCTGGCACTCTTAACCATCTCGCTAGCCCCATTTGTACTTGTTGCACAGTAAGTTATCAAGTTACTTCTGACTTGTCCACAGCATACTTTCCTTCTCAGTCCACACATTTTTGTAACACCCACAGCAAGGATACAGTGTAAGCAGTTGATTTGACAGAGCTCTCAAAGGCATACTCAGAACTTGGCAACATTTTTCCAAGCAAATCATCCTGACACCTAAAAAGACATGGCTTTAAATGCTTGTTGGCATTCCTTGCTGCTCCTAAGTACCATAGTTCCATGTTCTTCAATATCCTGCCTGTCCTGAACACTCTTGAGAACAAATTTTGCTTCATAATGTGATTCTGCTTTGTATCCTGGAAAGCAAATATGGAAAAACCTTTGCCTCAGAAGAGTTGCTAGTCAGGCCTGTGTCTTTCCCAGGAAATTCCCCAGGAACAGTTAATTGTAAAACCACTGTGTGCATCTCAATTGATTAGAGGTCTAATATGATACCATATGACATATCCGGGGATGCTTTGTATCTATGTGCTTTCCAGGAGAAATCTCATGGGAACCTTCGATCTGTTAATTCTGGAGAATTATCCCTTGTTTTAAAAGATCCTGAGGTTTTCAAGTTCCTTTTTTATTCTGAAGCTTCAAAACCTTCTTCATCCTCTGACTTTCTAGTCTCCCTTTAGCTTGTCTATGGTCTGAAATATAGTCTCTCTATTCTTTTTCTAGTCCTAATAGATTCACATAAGCTCCTTTTATTTTCTCCTAGGGAAAAGTTTCAAAATCTTCTTGGGAAATACAGGACTTTAAAAAATTGTAGTGAGTTTCTTCCCTCAGTCAACATGATGTTACTGAGCTTCTAGGCCTGGGGAATTTAACATAAATAAGGGATGGTGCCTTCTCCTAAGAGCTTTTCAGTCCAACAGACAAAACTTATATACTCAACAGATGTTATGATAGAAAAGCGACTAGTANCACCAACTGCTCTTGCAGAGGACCCAGGTTCGATCCCCAGCACCCACATGGCGGCTGAGAACCATCTGTAACTCCAATTCCAGGGGAATCCGACACCCTCTTCTGACCTCCTCATGGCATTGCACGACATGGGTGCACAGACCTACATGCAGACAGTACATTCCTACACATACAAAAATAAATAAAATTAAAAAAAAATTAAAAAAAAGAAAAACCTTGACTCTCAATGATATTTTTGGATTATAATTGATAACAAGAGGTTTATAATGTCTTCACTAAAATAGAAAGTTTCAAATATTGTATTATTAAAATACATGTGTGTGAGATAAAATACTCTTTCTTTGAAGTGGATTTATCATCAGATAAGCTGTGAACTACAAAATGGAGTCTGGCTTACTTAGAGGGAGGGGCTGAGGGCAAAGCTGAGATCAAAGAGAGAACTCTGGGAAACTGCTGGCACCATATTGGGGCCAGGGTCATATAAAAAGCCCACCATGCAGGGCTGGGGTTCACTCGCCATTTTGCCATCATGGGTGGAAGATGGCAGAATTCATGCCAGGGCAGCCATGTTGGGAAGCGAGAATCACTGCCCAGCTGGTGAATGTATACTTCCCTCCATTATTTTCTAGGCAAGCCTGATTAAACTCTCTAGTCTTAAAGATCAGAGTCTGCTGCTTGTTTTGCCTGGTAACTGGAGAACCTGTGACAGAGGCAGGGTGGGGCATCGTGCATGGGTACCCTGGGAGGAAGTCTCTGTGACAATGTGCATAGAAAATCGAGAGAATATTTTGAGAGAGTAAAATTAATGCACCTATATGTGCATGTATGCATGCAGGTATATAAATTCTTGATTGATATACGAGTTTGCCAGTTTTTCCTATATGGCCCTTATGTTGGTTTTGTGGTATTTTTTGCTTATTTTTTTCCTGTTCAAAAGTGTTAGATTGCCCTGACACAGTGTTGATAGTGACAGACCGGTTTCTGAGAATCAGGCTCAGAAGTCTACATGGAAAGTATTAGCCCTGAATCAGGCAAAATCTCTTAAAAGATCAGAATGACTCATAGACCTCTATTACTTTTCTCTAGAGCTAAAGTTGACATTCAGAAGCACAATTAAAATGCATCCGTCAGGAAGAGTTGGTATAGAATGGATTTGGGGAAAAGAGAATGACAGAGGACCCCACTGTCATCTGGGTGGTTGTAAAGATGGCAGCCTATCAGACTGGCCTTAATTTCCCTTTTGATCCAGTGTGTCTGTCTGTCCCATAAAAAAGACAAGTCACCATGTTAGCTTGTCTGGTATCATTTAACATGAGGTCACCTGGTTAATTCTCCAACTCTAAGCAGGGCCCACAACAGAGTCTCAAGTGACTTGGCTTTGCAAACAGCCAGTCCATAGCTGGTCAGGCTGACACGAGCATCCATCGCCGTGACATGAGTTTCCTCATTGGGAGAGCAGATTTGGCAGTTCCCTTGATGAATGTTTATATGCATCACTAGAGTGAGTCAGTGATCTGGGTCCAGTCAGATCTATAGCTATGACAAGGAAGATTTGTTCTTGAGCCCAAGAAGGGAAGAACCAGAGTGTAGACCCTTCTAATTACTCAAGGTAATGAATGACTTCCTTTAGGCCTTGTTTGGCATTCCCTCAGCCTTTTCTCTCTACTGCTGCAACTAGCATTTTCCAGTGTGTGGGGCACAGTTATTTGCTTTTTGATGTCACCAAGCCCATACATCTGGTGTTGAGAAGGCCCATTTACCTTGCTAGTGTAGCAGAGCCTAGCAAAATGACTGAAGTTTTCAGTAACCTGGATGAAGTACTCAGATGTAGAGACCCTGCAAACATCCCTGTGGGGCTGAACCATTCCCAGGTATTGAGTGTGGTGGTGATCCCACATGCCTACTGTCATCCATCAGGGCTTGTTATGGCTGGCAAAATGGAATACTTAGAGCCAGCAGCTTTTTGTTTCAGTGTTTTTGAGCTGATCATCTCAGTGACTTTGCACGAGCCAACCTTTTGATCCATTGACCATAAAATTAACAACACCTACCACACAGTGTGGCCATAAATTTAGTCATGGTGATGAGGAAGGTAAATTATAAGCTATGAAGAACTTTACCCCCACAAAGTATTCTTACTCTATTCATGAATCATAATTCAAATGTGATATATCTGAAAGGTAAAAAGCTGGAGTTTGTTGGGTTCTAAAAAGTGCAGACCTGATCTACTTTGGTGAAAAGACACAAATTTCTTTAAGATTTATTTTTCATTATATGTACATGTGTGTGTTGGTGTGTGGTGGTGTGGATATGCATGTATGTGCAGGTACCTGTGAAGCCCAGAGGTTTCAGATCCCCTGGAAGTGGAGTTATAGGCAGTATGTATAAGCTACCCAGTGTGGGTGATGGAGACTGCACTTAGGTTTTCTGAAAGACCAGTAGGGTCTCTCTGAGCCATCTCTCCAGCCCCTCCATCAATTTCTAAAGAGACAGCAAGCTAACTGAAGAGGTTTGAAGTTTATTCAAACCTTAAGTCTAAATATTTAACTTTTTATTAAGAATACAATACCTGTGTTTTGTGTTGAATGATTATTTTATACCCAAATGGAATTTCTGTATGAGGTTTGAGGATAGTTTCATAAAGAAGATTCTTTTTTTCCCCCAAAGCTGTCCAAAACCTCTTTAGTTAAAGAGCCCCTAGAGTACTTACGAAGCCTTTTTCCTCCCTCTGAGTTCGCAGCCATGTTGAATCTTTCTTGTTCCCTTCTCTGAGAAGATCAAGTTCATTTGCCTCTGTTACATGACCACACAGGGTGGAGCAGGAGGAAGATCCTCAGCATGTGGTTTCTGGCACATGCCTTTACACATCAGTCCTAATGAATAAATGCTGAAAATGTTTAAATGGAACACTGGATGTAGAAATGCTTTGCAAACTAAAATCTTGCTTTTGTTATTTCTGACTTTTTTTTTGTAAAACTTTAATAGTAAATATTTTGAAGTTATTTTCAAGACTGAGACACAGTTTGGAGCAGGTGGCCATGACCCTGCTCAGCCTGTAGGGCTTGGACATGTGTTTTGAATGGAATACTCCCTCTCCCTGCTGGTTGAAGAAATTACCCCTTTTCTGGAAGAGGTCGCCCCTGTCGTTCTTTCTGTAAAGAGGAATCTGCTCCCATGTGTGCTTGTCTCCAGTTCTTCCTACTTTTAACTTTCTACTTGTTTAATATTTTACTTTTATTTTTATGTGTTGAGAATATTTTACATGATATATTCTGCTTCAGCCAGGTCGGCACCAGATCTTCTGAAACACAGGCTGAAATCACAGAATCTACCACTCAGAGCTGCTCATCAGGGACCTCGTTTGGGGTAGAGGTACCCAAGGAAGCAGCTGAGGAGTCGGTAACAGCTTTGGTGAAGGGGCTGGAGTGGCATTTGTTTCAGGTTCAGCAAAGGTAGAGCCTGGGTATCTAGCCCCAATGCACACGGCACAGCCTTCTGTTTATGCTCATAGTAGGGGTGAGGACAGCTTTACTCCAATGCCTGGGCGACATGGTTTGAGGACCCCTGACTGATAAAGAAGGAAGCCATTCTATGAAGCAGGATGCTAAATATGATTCTTCCAGCTTCCTTTGAATTTGGGAAAGACTCCCAAAGGAGGAGAAAAACACATTGGTGCATCCTAACCGGGCACTAGGTCACTTTTGCAGGATCTGCTCAGAGAAGGTGGGGTTGTTTCTTCTGACATTAGCCAAATGTTCACTTCCACGCTGTGTCTGAGGGAGAGGCTGAACCTCCAGGGGAGTGACAAATTTCTTTGGAGAATGTGATCCTCAGCCTCTTGTGCCTTTTCCTTCATCTCGGTCCAGGTGAGGGAGAGCTGTCTAAAGAACTGCCATGTGATGCTTGATGTCTTGTGCATCCTGTTGACTTGGGGGATACAAGAGCAAGTCCTTACTTCATTCCTTGTCTAAGGATGCTCTTGGACCCATCCAGTGGAGATTAATGCCATAGAAACATGTACATTTGCACCATAACCAAGCCAAATAAGTTAAAATCGTGTACAGTGTTCATTTCATTGGCTTTAGTTATTTTCACTGCAGTCCTCTGTCGGGGTGTTATTGTAGGTAGTGATCTGGAGGGAAAGAACTCCAAATTTTTGCTGTAAAAATTTGGGAAGAATATTTAGAACAGGAGGAGCAGTTAGGTGACCCTCCTTCTCTCCCACTTTTTTTTTTTCTTCTACTTTTCCACTGCCCTCCCTTCAGCTCATCCTGACCTTTGAAATCCTGATCAAATCAAGCAGGCAATTCTTTTGGTCAGCCCCTGAGTTCCAGGACCCCTAGTTCAACATCTGTGAGGTGGTAGTTTTGTCTTTCCTAGAAAACATCCATTGTGTTCAGTATCGGTTTTTGTATCAGTAGCTGACAGTGTTTCCCAGACTCAAAGGATGATTAATGCAGTGACTGGCATNAAGAGCGGTCGGCACTCTTAACCGCTAGGCCATCTCTCCAGCCCGACTTAGATTTTTCAAAGTTAGTTGAAAGCAGTTCTCTTACCAAGAAAATCTTGTAATTTTGTCAATTGTTTCTGTATCATGGGATTTAAAAAAATGGATTCTGGTGATCTGGCCAGATTTGTTTCAGATCTAGACTATAGTTTTCTTCAGCCTTATCCAGGCCACAGGGTACCTGCAAGTAGACTATCCTAGTATTTCCTTTCTGTTTGTCTCTTGTTGCTATTGTTAATTTTCATTGTATACCCTCATTGTACCTGGTACGGTTAACATGGAGATGTTTTCCCACAAGGATATATTGCATATTGAGATATTCCACTATGCTCCCCTATCCTCTCCCTGACCCCTCTCTCTTCCATTAGTTCCTACATTTCCCTAAACAGTTTCCTTTCTGCTTTCATGTCAAATATGATTTTATGTGTCTATAGATTGTTTAGGAAACACATATGATAGACAAAACTGTCTGAAACTGGTCTGGAACTAGTTCTGTAGACCAGGCTGACCTTGAACTCACAGAGATCTGCCTGCCTCTGCTTCCCAAGTGCTAGGATTAAAGGTGTGGGCCACCATGCATGGCTATTTCTTTTTTTTTTATGGCTGAAAATAATTCCACTGTGCATGTGTAGCACATTTTACCTAGTCTTTTAAAAACACTTTTAGGATTGTTCATTGCAGATATGAAAAAAATCAGGACTCTCCAGTGTTTTCTGATTGGGGTCAAACTTGTTAGCATGAATTCCTGTTTCCCTCCCAGTCCTCCAAGTCTTTGCTACCACAGAGGCCTTGTTTGGTTCCCACTTCTTGGGATGTTCTTCCGCCCTTTCTTCCTGCTGAAAGCTAGCTTGTTCCAAAAGGCCAGAGCAGAAATCTTTCTTGTTTGAAGCTTTCTATTCTTTTTTTCCAGTCAGACTGCGTCTCATCTCTGAATTCCTGCTGCATTGAAACGGCTTCTTCCCTCCCTGCATTTAGTCCAGCTTAGTTGCTGTAATGATTATTTGCATATAGGTCAGATTACCATAGTCATATAGTGGATATTTGTTTTGGTGAGTATGAAACTCAGCAAAAGTATGCATAAATTTCTGCTCTAATGATCCTGGATTTTTTTTTCCAAAAAAATAATATTAAGAAAGAACTTGAAAGCTCATTTCTAGGTGAGATTGCTTTAAACAATATTTTAGCAGTGATTTAAAAAAAAAGAGCTCTATTTTAGAAAGTCTGCTTTAATAATAAAATTGGAGGCTGTTTTCTTTATTAGAATTGACATTTTCTAGAACCTAGAAAGACAAAATATAGGACAAAGACTATCTTTGTGGAGAACCATTTTGCTTTTTATAGGTGGTACCATGTAGCTATTGGGTAGGTTTTTTTTTTTTTAAGGTTTTATTTTATTTATTTATTTATGTGTATGAATATACTGTCTGCATGTAGGTCTGTGTACCCGTGTCNGAAGTCTCTGTGACAATGTGCATAGAAAATCGAGAGAATATTTTGAGAGAGTAAAATTAATGCACCTATATGTGCATGTATGCATGCAGGTATATAAATTCTTGATTGATATACGAGTTTGCCAGTTTTTCCTATATGGCCCTTATGTTGGTTTTGTGGTATTTTTTGCTTATTTTTTTCCTGTTCAAAAGTGTTAGATTGCCCTGACACAGTGTTGATAGTGACAGACTGGTTTCTGAGAATCAGGCTCAGAAGTCTACATGGAAAGTATTAGCCCTGAATCAGGCAAAATCTCTTAAAAGATCAGAATGACTCATAGACCTCTATTACTTTTCTCTAGAGCTAAAGTTGACATTCAGAAGCACAATTAAAATGCATCCGTCAGGAAGAGTTGGTATAGAATGGATTTGGGGAAAAGAGAATGACAGAGGACCCCACTGTCATCTGGGTGGTTGTAAAGATGGCAGCCTATCAGACTGGCCTTAATTTCCCTTTTGCTCCAGTGTGTCTGTCTGTCCCATAAAAAAGACATGTCACCATGTTAGCTTGTCTGGTATCATTTAACATGAGGTCACCTGGTTAATTCTCCAACTCTAAGCAGGGCCCACAACAGAGTCTCAAGTGACTTGGCTTTGCATACAGCCAGTCCATAGCTGGTCAGGCTGACACGAGCATCCATCGCCGTGACATGAGTTTCCTCATTGGGAGAGCAGATTTGGCAGTTCCCTTGATGAATGTTTATATGCATCACTAGAGTGAGTCAGTGATCTGGGTCCAGTCAGATCTATAGCTATGACAAGGAAGATTTGTTCTTGAGCCCAAGAAGGGAAGAACCAGAGTGTAGACCCTTCTAATTACTCAAGGTAATGAATGACTTCCTTTAGGCCTTGTTTGGCATTCCCTCAGCCTTTTCTCTCTACTGCTGCAACTAGCATTTTCCAGTGTGTGGGGCACAGTTATTTGCTTTTTGATGTCACCAAGCCCATACATCTGGTGTTGAGAAGGCCCACTTACCTTGCTAGTGTAGCAGAGCCTAGCAAAATGACTGAAGTTTTCAGTAACCTGGATGAAGTACTCAGATGTAGAAACCCTGCAAACATCCCTGTGGGGCTGAACTATTCCCAGGTATTGAGTGTGGTGGTGATCCCACATGCCTACTGTCGTCCATCAGGGCTTGTTATGGCTGGCAAAATGGAATACTTAGAGCCAGCAGCTTTTTGTTTCAGTGTTTTTGAGCTGATCATCTCAGTGACTTTGCACGAGCCAACCTTTTGATCCATTGACCATAAAATTAACAACACCTACCACACAGTGTGGCCATAAATTTAGTCATGGTGATGAGGAAGGTAAATTATAAGCTACGAAGAACTTTACCCCCACAAAGTATTCTTACTCTATTCATGAATCATAATTCAAATGTGATATATCTGAAAGGTAAAAAGCTGGAGTTTGTTGGGTTCTAAAAAGTGCAGACCTGATCTACTTTGGTGAAAAGACACAAATTTCTTTAAGATTTATTTTTCATTATATGTACATGTGTGTGTTGGTGTGTGGTGGTGTGGATATGCATGTATGTGCAGGTACCTGTGAAGCCCAGAGGTTTCAGATCCCCTGGAAGTGGAGTTATAGGCAGTATGTATAAGCTACCCAGTGTGGGTGATGGAGACTGCACTTAGGTTTTCTGAAAGACCAGTAGGGTCTCTCTGAGCCATCTCTCCAGCCCCTCCATCAATTTCTAAAGAGACAGCAAGCTAACTGAAGAGGTTTGAAGTTTATTCAAACCTTAAGTCTAAATATTTAACTTTTTATTAAGAATACAATACCTGTGTTTTGTGTTGAATGATTATTTTATACCCAAATGGAATTTCTGTATGAGGTTTGAGGATAGTTTCATAAAGAAGATTCTTTTTTTCCCCCAAAGCTGTCCAAAACCTCTTTAGTTAAAGAGCCCCTAGAGTACTTACGAAGCCTTTTTCCTCCCTCTGAGTTCGCAGCCATGTTGAATCTTTCTTGTTCCCTTCTCTGAGAAGATCAAGTTCATTTGCCTCTGTTACATGACCACACAGGGTGGAGCAGGAGGAAGATCCTCAGCATGTGGTTTCTGGCACATGCCTTTACACATCAGTCCTAATGAATAAATGCTGAAAATGTTTAAATGGAACACTGGATGTAGAAATGCTTTGCAAACTAAAATCTTGCTTTTGTTATTTCTGACTTTTTTTTTGTAAAACTTTAATAGTAAATATTTTGAAGTTATTTTCAAGACTGAGACACAGTTTGGAGCAGGTGGCCATGACCCTGCTCAGCCTGTAGGGCTTGGACATGTGTTTTGAATGGAATACTCCCTCTCCCTGCTGGTTGAAGAAATTACCCCTTTTCTGGAAGAGGTCGCCCCTGTCGTTCTTTCTGTAAAGAGGAATCTGCTCCCATGTGTGCTTGTCTCCAGTTCTTCCTACTTTTAACTTTCTACTTGTTTAATATTTTACTTTTATTTTTATGTGTATGAATGAATTACCTGCATGCATGTAATTACATCCCTGTCACGCAATGCCCGTGAAGGTCAGAAGAAGGTGTTGGATCCCCTGGAACTGGAATAACAGACAATTATTAGCCACCATGTGGGTGCTAGGTATTGAACTCGGGTCCTCTGCATGAACAGTGTTCTTAATCACTGAGCATCTCTCCAGCCCCTGCTTTCTAGTTGTAATTATTGGCATTTCAATGGCTACAGAATAAATTTCTTCTGCTACAGTACAACCCCAGATTTCAGAGTCAGCTATCCTGTTCCTTCCATCATATTTCTCTTTTCACCATATCCATTCTGTCTATCCTTTGCTTGAAATGTTTTCCATACTCTTCAACATCGTGTCTAATCTTTCCTAGATATCTAAGAATTTATGATCAATGCTCATCTTAAGGTCTGTCCACCGTGTTATAGTCAAGACTGACTAATGTTTGTAGGATACTTACTCTGTGCTGAACATTATTCTAAGAACTTTATGTAATTATTTTAAGAACCCTATGGAATAGATACACCTACCTTCTAGTTGTTTAGAGAAAAAGAAGAGGCACAGATTGTTGGTAACTTTCTCCAGGAACTGAGCACTGGCCTCTGCTCTATATTGCCGTGTGTGAAAAAGGCCATTGATCTGTCTTTGGACTGATAGGCACAGGAGAATGTTGAACATTTTTTTCATGAGTGGTCCATGTTATTGGAATGTACAAAGTTTTCTGCACAAGACCAACTTGCATCTTTCTGATTTCTTTTCTCCTTACATATATTATGAAGGGGTTGGAAGAGGTGGTTTTTAAAAGATTCTCATAACAGTGGTTTGATATTGATAATTTTATGGCCAAGGAATTGTACAAGATCAAGTTAAAATGTATAGCCTGTTTCCTGGGCCATATATATGCTAATTTAACTATGACTTAGATTTTTCTTTTTATTTTTTTTTAATTTTTTTTATTAATTTTATTTATTTCTGTATGTGTATGAATGTACTGTCTGCATGCAAGTTTGTGCACCCGTGTCGTGCAATGCCGCGGAGGTCAGAAGAGGGTCTCGGATTCCCCTGGAACTGGAGTTCTCCTGGAATTGGAGTTTCAGACGGCCATATGGGTGCTGGGGATCAAACCCGGGTCCTCTGCAAGAGTGTCGGTGCTCCCAACCGCTAGGCCATCTCTCCAGCCCTTGGTAGCCATTTCTATGTGTTTAAATACAAATTTATGCTAATTACAGTTTTACAAGGTAACTACCTAGATTGTTTTTTCATGACTGCTATACATATTTCAAATGCTCATTACCCACCCAGGTGGCACAGGCTATCATGAAGAAGCATGGGTGAACTCTTGTGGGCAACTTTGATCCAGATAGCCCACAGCAGCCTGGGTGCAAAATGTTTGCCTAGAACATGTGCTCCGTGAAAAGACTGTGTGTGTGCCATCATCTCACGAGCACTTGGAGCAAGCTTCACACACAGTACATGTTCAATTGGGTTTCTTGAATAAACTATTAACTGAACTCTGTTAGATTTTTTGAAGAAAGAAAAGGAAGGAGTTTAANATTCCCAGGTATTGAGTGTGGTGGTGATCCCACATGCCTACTGTCGTCCATCAGGGCTTGTTATGGCTGGCAAAATGGAATACTTAGAGCCAGCAGCTTTTTGTTTCAGTGTTTTTGAGCTGATCATCTCAGTGACTTTGCACGAGCCAACCTTTTGATCCATTGACCATAAAATTAACAACACCTACCACACAGTGTGGCCATAAATTTAGTCATGGTGATGAGGAAGGTAAATTATAAGCTACGAAGAACTTTACCCCCACAAAGTATTCTTACTCTATTCATGAATCATAATTCAAATGTGATATATCTGAAAGGTAAAAAGCTGGAGTTTGTTGGGTTCTAAAAAGTGCAGACCTGATCTACTTTGGTGAAAAGACACAAATTTCTTTAAGATTTATTTTTCATTATATGTACATGTGTGTGTTGGTGTGTGGTGGTGTGGATATGCATGTATGTGCAGGTACCTGTGAAGCCCAGAGGTTTCAGATCCCCTGGAAGTGGAGTTATAGGCAGTATGTATAAGCTACCCAGTGTGGGTGATGGAGACTGCACTTAGGTTTTCTGAAAGACCAGTAGGGTCTCTCTGAGCCATCTCTCCAGCCCCTCCATCAATTTCTAAAGAGACAGCAAGCTAACTGAAGAGGTTTGAAGTTTATTCAAACCTTAAGTCTAAATATTTAACTTTTTATTAAGAATACAATACCTGTGTTTTGTGTTGAATGATTATTTTATACCCAAATGGAATTTCTGTATGAGGTTTGAGGATAGTTTCATAAAGAAGATTCTTTTTTTCCCCCAAAGCTGTCCAAAACCTCTTTAGTTAAAGAGCCCCTAGAGTACTTACGAAGCCTTTTTCCTCCCTCTGAGTTCGCAGCCATGTTGAATCTTTCTTGTTCCCTTCTCTGAGAAGATCAAGTTCATTTGCCCCTGTTACATGACCACACAGGGTGGAGCAGGAGGAAGATCCTCAGCATGTGGTTTCTGGCACATGCCTTTACACATCAGTCCTAATGAATAAATGCTGAAAATGTTTAAATGGAACACTGGATGTAGAAATGCTTTGCAAACTAAAATCTTGCTTTTGTTATTTCTGACTTTTTTTTTGTAAAACTTTAATAGTAAATATTTTGAAGTTATTTTCAAGACTGAGACACAGTTTGGAGCAGGTGGCCATGACCCTGCTCAGCCTGTAGGGCTTGGACATGTGTTTTGAATGGAATACTCCCTCTCCCTGCTGGTTGAAGAAATTACCCCTTTTCTGGAAGAGGTCGCCCCTGTCGTTCTTTCTGTAAAGAGGAATCTGCTCCCATGTGTGCTTGTCTCCAGTTCTTCCTACTTTTAACTTTCTACTTGTTTAATATTTTACTTTTATTTTTATGTGTTGAGAATATTTTACATGATATATTCTGCTTCAGCCAGGTCGGCACCAGATCTTCTGAAACACAGGCTGAAATCACAGAATCTACCACTCAGAGCTGCTCATCAGGGACCTCGTTTGGGGTAGAGGTACCCAAGGAAGCAGCTGAGGAGTCGGTAACAGCTTTGGTGAAGGGGCTGGAGTGGCATTTGTTTCAGGTTCAGCAAAGGTAGAGCCTGGGTATCTAGCCCCAATGCACACGGCACAGCCTTCTGTTTATGCTCATAGTAGGGGTGAGGACAGCTTTACTCCAATGCCTGGGCGACATGGTTTGAGGACCCCTGACTGATAAAGAAGGAAGCCATTCTATGAAGCAGGATGCTAAATATGATTCTTCCAGCTTCCTTTGAATTTGGGAAAGACTCCCAAAGGAGGAGAAAAACACATTGGTGCATCCTAACCGGGCACTAGGTCACTTTTGCAGGATCTGCTCAGAGAAGGTGGGGTTGTTTCTTCTGACATTAGCCAAATGTTCACTTCCACGCTGTGTCTGAGGGAGAGGCTGAACCTCCAGGGGAGTGACAAATTTCTTTGGAGAATGTGATCCTCAGCCTCTTGTGCCTTTTCCTTCATCTCGGTCCAGGTGAGGGAGAGCTGTCTAAAGAACTGCCATGTGATGCTTGATGTCTTGTGCATCCTGTTGACTTGGGGGATACAAGAGCAAGTCCTTACTTCATTCCTTGTCTAAGGATGCTCTTGGACCCATCCAGTGGAGATTAATGCCATAGAAACATGTACATTTGCACCATAACCAAGCCAAATAAGTTAAAATCGTGTACAGTGTTCATTTCATTGGCTTTAGTTATTTTCACTGCAGTCCTCTGTCGGGGTGTTATTGTAGGTAGTGATCTGGAGGGAAAGAACTCCAAATTTTTGCTGTAAAAATTTGGGAAGAATATTTAGAACAGGAGGAGCAGTTAGGTGACCCTCCTTCTCTCCCACTTTTTTTTTTTTCTTCTACTTTTCCACTGCCCTCCCTTCAGCTCATCCTGACCTTTGAAATCCTGATCAAATCAAGCAGGCAATTCTTTTGGTCAGCCCCTGAGTTCCAGGACCCCTAGTTCAACATCTGTGAGGTGGTAGTTTTGTCTTTCCTAGAAAACATCCATTGTGTTCAGTATCGGTTTTTGTATCAGTAGCTGACAGTGTTTCCCAGACTCAAAGGATGATTAATGCAGTGACTGGCATTCAGTAATACTATCCCCCGTTTCTACCAAGGCTGGCAAGGACAAGGATATTGCATTTGTTTTACAAATTCACTGGGGCAGAGCCAGAGTAAACATCAATTGGAGGTTCCATTTAGGGCCAACTCATTAGAATTTTAACCAATTTGCACGAAATAATCGCAATTAGCACAGCTCATTAGATTCTAATTAGACTTTAAGCTCTTCCTTCAACCTGGTAGTCTCAGCGGGGGGCTCCTTAGGATGAATTGCTGGGGGTGGATGTCTACACAGATGCATATGTGTAGACATGCCAAAGAGTTAATTTTCCCACAATAGGGTGGAGTAATCCAAAGGAAATGCATGGAGAATCAGACTGGCTTGAGAAAAGCACTGTATAATTGTAAAATACAACAGGACCCAGGCTTAAAAGATGTCCCTCTTATCGCAGCCAAAAGATGGTGCTGATGCTAATCTGTGCTCAAGACTGGTCAAGGGAAATATCTTTGGGAGATCGGCCACTGCTCCCACGTTCCCAGCCAGCCTTAGGTAACATTAGGATGACTTATTACGTATTAAGCCAGAAATCTACTCTGTCCCTCATCCTAGCCAGTACCTATAGTGAGCCTGCAGCAACGTCTAGGCGCCTTTGCTCTGAGGAAGATATTTGTGAAGTGTCCAGCCTGGGCTCTTCTAGTTAACACTTTGCAGATGCCATGCTTCTTTTGCTTTGACATCCTTGCAGTGATGTAACCTTTGAATTATGTTGACTTTGATTGTGAAATATCACCTCGAGACACCCACTTCTTTTTTCATGTGTTTGATTCCCAGGGGTTTATAGACCTGGAAGAAAAGCCAAGGTCCTGCCCAGCACAACTCCATTTGTAACAGCATGGATAGGACCCAGTGCCTCTACTTCTAGTAATTCAACCATCCTGCTTTTTTTTTGGGGGGGGGAGTTGCTTTCACTCCTAGCCCACGTTTCTTTCTTTCTGGAGTTTCACCAAATATGCCGAGTCCAGTTTCCATCTGAAAACCTTTCAAAAATGTCCGTGATCCCCTTATGGCTTTTGTTTGGGTTGCAAACTGCTTTCTCTCAATGGTCTCTTGATACTACTATTTTGAGATCTTCCTCCACCCTGACCTCTAACGCTCCTTTTTCCTTAACCTTTTTCACTCATCTAAGCTTAAAGCAGAGAATATTCTATTCACTGCTACCCCCAACACTGGTATAGAACAGAGTTTTACTTCCTTGCTCTGCCCTTCACACGCATGTTGTAATAGGTAGTTGTGTGATTTTGGCATTATTTAACAGTCACGTTTGGCCCACTGTGCAGTCCCTGTCTGTCTGTGCTATGAGTCCCTCAATGTGGGGCTTTGCATTCGCTTCTTTCACTTCTCTGTGTGGATTTCCAAGGTCCTCAAAAGTATTCTACTCAAGAATGAAGAAATATGGACTAAAATGAGTTGTTATTTAGGTCATGGGTCATTATTTTGTCAATCTATTACAACACACTGGATTTATTGAGACAACCTAATTGATGGCATTCTTTTTTGGAATATCATTTCTTTATTCATATGTATATAATGGTTTTTATCATGTCCACTCTCAGGTCCCCTCCCACTCCATCTGGACACTTCCTCCCACCTTCATGTTCTCTGTCTCTTAACTTTTTTTCTAGAACTCACTGAATGCTGTCTGCCAGAATGTTGTCTGATAGTGTCGGCTTATTCTTGTGCAGATAACCACAGTTTCAGTGATCTCACGAATGCAACGGCCATGGCATGTTCAGAGGACATTTAAGAACCTTCCTCCTATTCTCCAGCTTTAACAGTTTCCTCCCCACCCTCCACCACGTTCTCTAACATGGAGGTTGATATAGATGGCCCCTTTAGGGATGAGCACTGAACAGTACTTTTAATAGTTATTAGAGTCTTGTATTAATGTGTATTTTTGGCATCTTTGTAAACATCAAGTAGCTGTAGTTGTGTGGCTTTGTATCTGGGTCCTCTGTACTACTCCACCGGTCTGTGTTTGTGCCAGTAGCAGGCTACTTTTATTACCCTGTCTCTGTAGTACAACTTGACATGAGGCATAGTGAGACCTCCGCAGTATTCTGTTGCTCAGGATTGCTTTGTCTAAGTGGGATTTGGATTTCTGGTGTTATATTTTCCTTAGTTTATTTTGTACCGGCTATACTCTTTATTTATTTATTATTTTTTATGTGTATGAATGTACTGTCTGCATGTATATTGGTGTACCCATGTCATGCGATGCCACGGAGGTTAGAAGAGGGTGTCGGATTCCCCTGGAACCGGAGTTAAAGATGGTTCTTAGCCGCCATGTGGGTGCTGGGAATCAAACCCGGGTCCTCTGCAAGAGCAGTTGGCACTCTTAACCGCTGAGCCATCTCTCCAGCCCCACCAGTTATATTCTTTTAATTGGATTATCTTAGCTGCAATGGACGTGGTAGAGCTGAGCATGTAGTTCAGAAAATAGTTCTTCAGTCCAAGCACTCAGAGTGTTTGATGCAAATTCTGTATTATTCCTTGAGAAGGATTTTAAATAAGAGAGCAACCACAGCTGCTTGCTATTATCACTACATACATGTCCTACAAGCCAATTAATTGTCCCCTTGGCTTAACTATCTGTAGGATGATAAACAACCAAGGATAGTATAGACTATACTCAGAAGTTATTTAATAAGATTATATGTAGGAGAGAAGTTGAGTGGGTAGATAAAAGGATTAATTTTATCTGAGGTCAACTTTGTAAAGAAAATAAAATCCAAGTTGATAAAGTGGCTAGGAAGGGGAAGTTGGGATACTGTTAAGGTCTACAGATTTGAGAGACTGTGAAAGCTTTGGAAAGTTGTAATTAGGAAGCAAAAAGAGGAGAGTGTAAGGGTGACAGAAAGAAGAAAAGACACAGGAATATGAGGGAGAGTGGAGGACATAAAAATATAGGAAAGACTGCTCTGTGGTAACCTGGGTGAAGAAAACATAAGCAACAATCCTAAGAGCTAAGTAAGCAGCATACAAACAGAAGCAAGACCATCAAGACATGTACGCCTGTGTAGGAGGCAAATAACAGAAGACGAGGAATAAAAAGATTGCTTACAGAGTGAACTGCTGGCACAGCTGCGGTGAGCTGAAAAGTGAAATTCTCAAGCCCCTCTGATTCTAGCAGGTCCCATGCTGCAGGCAGGAGAGGGTGAGTGGGGGCCATTTGCCTCTGTGTCCCCAGGATCCTTGGGGTCCTGGCACATGAGGGAGTAGAGGTTGGAAGTCCTCTCATGTTGGCTCCCTCAGACCCCTGCACTCCACTCTGTTTTCTTCTGGTCCTGTGTATTGGGTGTCTGTGAGGAAAAGCTCTCTCCCCTTGAAGTTTAATTTGTGATATTTCTGACCCCTGAATCTACAGCCCACTGAATTTACTGAATTTTGTGTTTTGACAATGTCTTTTGTGTTTGCATGGCAGTTTCTTGGAGGTAAAGAGAATTTTGCATTACACACCTCCCTACCCCCCCAAACACATACACACACATACACACACACATAGGTACACACACACATACACACATGCATACACACATACACACACATACACACATGCACACACATACACACATGCACACACATACACACATGCACACACATACACACATGCACACACATATACACATACATACATACACACACACACTTATATTGAGAGAGAATGGGATTAAACAGAGTAGGCAAAAAGAAATCAATGATATATTTAGAATCCAGTATTTTGATCCTAAATACATCATTGATTTCTTTATTTATTAGACTACATAGAGACTGGACTATGGGTAGGAGAGAGGGGAGAGGGCATTAGATCAGGAACCAGGCTGGGGTCATGCTGTGGGATCTGAGCAGGCACACCGGCCCTGAGCGGAGATGTGTCCTGCATTACTTTAATTCTCTTTTGTCTATTCTAATTCTTGATTTTTGAGCCAGGGGCTCATTTTGCACTGAGAACCACACATTTGCTGCTGCTCTATTTGGTTTAGAAGCCTAAAGGTTCTCTCCATCTCCTCCTCCTGCTTGTGGCACAATACTTTACTTCATGTACTGTGCGAAAAGTGAGGAGGCTTCCGTTGATAACTTGTGAGTCTAAAGTAAGAAAGCTGGAAGACAGAGCAAAGGGTTCCATCACACAAAGCTTTCACTGGTTCAGGTCTTTCATAGTATCCTGGAGGAAATGCTTCTTAAAGTGGCAGAGTCCTCCCTGAGTCCTGTACATGAGGGTAGAGTTAATTGTCTGTTGGTGGGTCTAGTCCTCTAAGATCCCACAGGCATGACTGTAGGCCAGAGGGTAACCAGTGATGGTCAAGGAATGTGTATGTGTAGTATTTTCCCTGTAATTACTCTGGGCCTGCCTCTCTTTTAGACAGACAGACAGACAGACAGACAGACACACACACACATATACACACACTACACACATACACATACACAGATACAGACACACATATACAGACAGACACAAACACACACACATACCACATGACCATACACATATACAGATAGAAACACACATATACAGACACACACACACACACATACCACACAGACATACACATACACAGACACACATATACATACAGACACACACACACCATGCAGACAAACACATATACAGATACAGACACACATATACAGACAGACGACAGGTAGACACACACACCACACAGACATACACAGATACAGACACACATAGAGAGACAGGCATAGACAGACAGACAGACCCACAGAATTGAGCAGATTTTGTACAGAGTTTCTGTGATGACGGCAAACCACCCAGGCTAGCCCTGCTTTCTTTGTGGATTCCTTAAGCGTGCTTTCTCTGCTGAAGCGAAGCTGCTCTATCTTCTTCCCTTTTGTGGTTTCTCTCTTAAAATCCTTCTTTCCCTGAAATATCCCCATATCCCTATCATCCCATAGACTCTCTTCTCTCAGAAATCTGAAGTCCCCCAGTCCCCCTTTTCACCATGGACAAATCCATGGCTCACTGGCATTTGCTCAGAGTGAAACTCATCTGCTGTCTTCTGGAGTGAAATTATGGGGCTATGGCTGGAGGTCAGAGTATGGGGAGGAGGTTTCTAGCTGTCTTCAAATCACAGTTCTAGGGTCTAAAGGTATGACTCATGGCTGAGCACTTGCCTAGAACACACAAGGCTCTGGTTTGATTCCCCAATGGTGCACTGAGAGACAGAAATGGATAAGTAAGTAGGCAGATAAATAGATGATAGAGATAGATAGATAGATAGATAGATAGATAAACATATAGATAACCCAAACAAAACGAGTCCCCAAATAACAACATCCGTAGTTTCACATAGCAGAGATTATTCTATGACTGGACACATTTGTTGTTTTTGGTTTAATTTCCCACTTTCCCTACTACAGTAATTTTGACCAAATAATTAAAAAAACACCCCTTACCTCTTTCCCTCAGCCCTGATGCATTGCCCCTCACCCGGGTTCCCATTGATCCCTGTGAACTCACGTCTTTACTTCACTTTGGACCTAGTTCCCTGAATCTGTTGGAGGAGTTCCAGATTCATTTTGGTTTTCCAGTTTCCAGGCCTGTACCCTTCACCAGCAGCTTCCACCGGAAGTGACGCCCAGCACACCTTTCTCCTAGTACACTTTCCCAGTGAAGCCTTCTTCGACCAGTAGCCTGGTTTCGGGTATACTTGGGGCTCACGTCCACTTTCATGCCAGTCTGGATCACTTAGAACCAAGCTGAGTTTTCAATGTATTATCATTTCTAATTTCATTAATGTTTGTGTTCTTCACTAAATAAATACACAACTTGATCAACATTGACCAAGATCTGCTATAACTTAGAGACTCTGTCTGTTTAAAAAAAATATTTATCATGGCCCTAGAGGTAGATACACTATCATTCTTCCATTTTATAGATGAAGAAACTGAAACAGAGATTAATCCATTTATCAAGGTCACATGACTTGCAGGTAACAGAGCTGATAATTAGGTCCATGCTCTTTGACCCCACACTATCTGCCACAGGAGCCATGGCTGTGTGTACCATGGTATCTTCCACATCTGACTCCTGCCGCATATCAGAAATCAATAAATACATACTGACTTGTGCAAGTTGACTAATTTTTCCTTAATTTTAAAGTGTCTTTGTTCCTTATTGGAGAAAAAAGGAAGAAGACAGGTATATAATGTTGGTGGCTAGAACATTGCCTGGCAAATACTTGATAACACTATAAAGCAAGTGCCAGAAACACCAAGAGATCTGGCAGCAGGACTGTGATTTCAGGACCTCATGCGGCAGCCTTGCAGTTTGCTTTCTAGTTGCTCTGGCCTAGTCTGTGCATGCAGTGTCTGGCACCAACAGAAAACTGCCCTGCAACACATGCGGTGAAGCCCAGCCCAAGAATCATGGAAAGAGCCAGCGGGAGTGGCTGCCCAGTGGACATTCTCCATTTCAGATGTGGTTAAGGGCAGAGTTCCCTCTTGGTTTGTCCTAAACTTTCACCCCCTGGTGAGTAAGGGGAATGACTCATCGGCAATCTTTCTATTTTCACTATTAAATCAATTTCAACTCCATCCAGTTTCCATTGCTATGGAGGGCAAACCACAGCAATGTTGAGTTTGTTAATACTTAAAGCCGAGCTTGGACAGTTTGGAGAGGATAAACGCAGGTCTTTGGGGAAATTGCACACTCGATTTATGGTTAACTGCAGAGATTAGGGACAAGGGATTCTGATCACACTCCATTTTATTACATCAATATACAAAGTATATATAGGTTTGGAGACGGTTGCTGTGGATACAGAGATGAATTAGGCCAAATTATTTCTCTGGGTATATTATAACTGTATATTATAACTACCATGCTATCAGGCTGACTGTGTTGAGTCAATCCAGTTAACTGTGTTAAAATCCAGGAGATCCTTCAAACCAGGCTATTCGAACTTTTCCTGCAAGGATCTGGAAGATTGGCAGGACATGATGGTAAGGTTTTTACAGGTAGAGGGGTGGATCAATGGGAGGTTTGGAAAGTCAAGATGATTTTGATGCATGGGAAGCTGCTGGCCTGGAATGAATGGCACAATTGGCACTGCATGTGGGAAGGCTTGCACTACACAGGTAGAGGACGGTTATGAAGGAGAGAGACGTTACGCTTCAGTCACCGGCAGGGAGCTAGTCCCAAAGTTTCTGTCATTTCCAACAACCTCAAGTTATATTCAACTCTTAGATAAGCAGGATGAAGGAAGAAAAGTTGAGAGCTACAGTCTGTATGGCTCCCCCTTTAAAGGATTGACCAGCAGTCCTGATTCCTAAGGATCCATAAATACTGATAATTTCCGATAATTAGTTCTACCTGTCCTTCAACAAATGTCTAGAGTGATACCAAATTAAACCGTAATCAAATTCCTATTACTTCAGGGTACTCTGACCAATGTTGAAAATACATATTGAACGATATATGACAACTGGACCTTGTATGCCAGGATTACGTGAAATTTTTTTCAGTAAATAATAAACCGAGAATTTCCTAGGTTAAGTAGCTTGATGAAGATTTTGCACTTGGTGAAACCCTGGAAGCTCCCTGAAACTCAGCTTCCTAATGTGTTGTATGAGGCTATACATACCTCACCTGGGAGCTGAAGATGAAATACATCAAGTTCCGTACAGTGACTCAAACTCACTGTTCTTTTTATTTATTATTAAATTGATTTCCAGGGGGCTGGAGAGATGGCTCAGCAGTTAAGAACACTGACTGCTCTTGCAGAGGACCTGGGTTCCATTCCCAGTACCCACATGGTGGCTAAGAACCACCTTTAGTGCCAGGTGTGGTGGCACACACCTTTAATCACACTTTGGGAGGCAGAGGCACGTGGAACTCTGTGAGTTCAAGGCCAACCTGGTCTACAGAGTGAGCTCCAGGCCAGCTGGGATTAAAGGGAGACCTTGTCTCAAAAAACAATTAATTTCTAAAGAGTTAGTGTAAAACAGAGCTGGAACACCCCCCCCCCCCACACACACACATACAAAGACAGAGCTGGGACTGGACACAGGGAAGTCTAAGGTCTTCTAGGGTTACTTTCTTTCTGCATCTCACCAGTCATTCTGTGTAAGATGATATAATAGTGCTTGGTTTTGCCTCTCCATGTCAAATCTCGAAGCAGAGATACGTTTGAGAATGAAGTGGTATTAAAGTAATGTGGAAAAGTGATCACAGAATAGATGACTAGGCCAAAGTATTCGGCCTCCCTCCATTCCTTGAGATTCAGTAAGTGCTCTCCTAGGACCAGGTCCAATTCCAGTGAAACCATCATCTGGAGACAGTTGGACTTTGGCCTCCCATTGCCTGCATGACTTTGTACTCTGCTGCGGCAGCAGAGGCCACATCCAAAAAGGCTTTGGGACCTGACAGACTTGGGTTCCTATCCCAATTCTAATACTTGTGCACTCTGATCATAGGCTTCATTTGTCAGCTTCTTTCAGTTTCAATTTCCTCCACTGTCAAATGGGAATAAAGAATACCTAGTCATGGGGTTGGCCTAAGGTTACATGAAAATAAAAATTGTGTGTAGGACTAAGCATCTTATTATCCAAACAATAGAAGGCTCCCAATGCATGGTAGCTTTTATGGTCAGGAAGTTTTGCATCTTTGGTAAGAAGCTTGGTGGTGACTCTTGTTTAATAAAGAGTTCATACCCTGTCTACACTTTGATTAGTGCTTTTTCAGATGATAGAGCCATTTCTTTCAGTCCAGTTATCTTGGCGACACTACATGGAGACCCATAAGAAGCTGGAAGGAAGCCCAATGGAGAGTTTCTGCCAGCCTGAATTTCATCCTAAACAAGCTCACAGTGTGGAAGTCTATACTTAGAAAAGCTTAATAATTTCTCTCCCCGACCCCCGTCCCTGTGGTGGACTTGGAAATAGTAGATTCCCCACTCTGAAATGCTTACATGTGAAATAAATAATAAAATTGCATATTGGGGGCTTGTGTCACTTTTTAAATTTATTTTACACTTTAATTCCCTACAAAGATACAGAAAGAGTTAACTAGAAAATGTGAGAGGGATTAAGCACTTTAAACATTTTTAAAGTGTTATTACTTTAACCCCCGCCCCCCCGCCTTTTTTTTTTTTTTTTGGTGTTTTTGAGATAGGGTCTCCCTGTAGCCCCAGCTAGCCTGGAACTAAACCTGTAGACCAGGCTGGCCTTGAACTCACAGAGATCTGCCTGCCTCTGCCTCCTCAATGCTGGGATTAAAGGCATATACCACCATGTCTAGTGTACTAATTTAATTTTTTGTGTGTCTGAATGTTTTGCCTGCAAGTACACCATGTGTATGCAGTGCCAATGGAAGATGGTGGCAGATTCCTTGGAACTGAAGATGTTGTAGGCTGACATGTAGGTGCTTGGAACCAAACCCAGGTCTTTTGCAAGAGCAGCCAATGCTCTTAACCACTGAGTCATCTATCTCTCTATCCCTGGTATTAAACATTTAAAAAACAATTTTATTGATTTGAAGATTTTATCAAATGTAATTTGATCACATTCAGACCCTTTCCCCCTCTGTCTTCTCACCTTACTGTCCACCTCTATGACTTCATGTCCTCTATTATTGTCTCCTTCTTCTTCTTCTTCTTCTTCTTCTTCTTCTTCTTCTTCTTCTTCTTCTTCTTCTTCTTCTTCTTCTCCTCCTCCTCCTCCTCCTCCTCCTCTCCTCCTCCGTCCTCCGCCTCCCCGCCTCCTCCTCGCCTGCTCCTCCTTCTTCTTCTTCTTCTTCTATCTGTCTTCTTCGTCTTCTTCTTCTTCTTCTTTTAAAGGCCTGTTGAATCTAATCTGTGTTTTCTGGTTGTGGAGTCTGTGATCAACCTACCAGGTGTCATGCTAGTAACGAGAGCTGACTCTCCTTCTCCCAGCATCTATCAATTGCCAATAGATCTTTAGCTAGTTTGGGGTTTCTTCTAAGCTCCCCATCCATGCAGGGTCCCTGTCTGGTTTGGGTTGCCCAGGTCTTGCGCATTTGTCCTAAGTGCTGTCTGTGGGTTCATATGTACGACTATCCTGTGGTATCCAGACAACATGGTTTCCATGTAGTCATCTACTCCTTCCATCTCTTATATCATTTCTGCCCTGTCTTCTACAATTATCCTTGAGCATTGGGAGGAGAGGGCCTGATGTAGGTGCCCTATTTGGGACCAAATATTTTAAATGTTTTTTTTTCAACTTTTGAAGATTGTACAATCACTTTAAGAATCACACATGTTTTATTTCCCATTTCTTGTTATACTTTTTGTCATCTATTTTTAATTTCCATTTTTATATTTTCATCATTTCACTCCAATATTCCTGACTCCACTTTTATCCTCTTCTTTTATATTTTAGGTGGTCTTTTTTTGAGTCAAGACAGCTAATTTGTTCATTTACTTATTAATTCAACTATAGTGAAAACAAGGAAATACCACAAAACAGAATCAAAAGCAAAAGAAAGAAAAACTAATAAAAGAACTCAACCCACTGCCACCAACCACAATCATCAAATCCAAATCCTGCATTCAGACTTTATCTCAGGTACCAACAAGACTAGCTTCAAAGGGCTAACTGTGCTATTCAGTTTGAGTTGGCAGTGGGGGCAAAGCCACTTTTCCTTTGTTCTTGAAGTTAGTTAAAACAATCCCTCATTCATTCAATCCAAACACTGTTAGCTGAAGGTCCTTTCCTGCTTTTGGTGTTTGCTTTAGGCCTGGAGTGGCTTCCATGTTCAGTCCTAAGATTATTGTTCATGATCAAATCACAAAGCTGTGATTGTTACCCATTTATAAAATGGAGAATGATTATAAGAATCAAACTAAAGAAGAGATGTGCGAGGCTTTTTCAAAGAATATGATATTCAGTGGCAAGTAATATGACCCTTTCCTGAAATTCTATTCTAAAACTCGTTTTCCCCAAAGTGGTGATAGTTACCTTTACATTGAAGACTAAAAAAACAAAATAAATACAAGCTTCCATTTATTTTGAGACAGTGTAATTTTTTTCTTGAATGATTAATCAATATCTGAAAAACATTAAAAACATTCCCACTTAGCTGTTTTAAAAAACAAGGGTTCTAGTGAATTCTAAAGAATTAAAAAATTGGGCTGGAGCGATGGCCTAGCGGTTAAGAGCGCCGACCGCTCTTGCAGAGGACCCGGGTTCGATCCCCAGCACCCACATGGCGGCCGAAAACCGTCTGAAACTCCAATTCCAGGAGAACTCCAGTTCCAGGGGAGTCCGACGCCCTCTTCTGACCTCCCCGCGGACTTGACTGTCACGGGTCACAGAACTTGCATGCAGAACATACATTCATGACACATATTGAAATAAATAAATTCAAAAAAAAAAAGAATTAAAAAATTATCTTCACGTCGTTTGCTTACGTTTGTATATACACTACAACGGACAGCAGATTCACACACAACCCCATGGAAATTCTGTGCTTCCTTTTCTTTTTTCTTTCTTACACTAGAGTGTACCCTCTATGAATAAAAAAAAAAAAATACAGTCAGTTACGTCTATTTTTTTTTTTTTGATTTTATTTTAGTATGCAACCAAAAATTTTGTTTTTTCCATGCCAAGTTCACTACTGCCTGTCTGTTTCCATAACACATGAGAACTCTGAAACTCTTGGAAGACAGGAACTGTCTAAACGCAAATTATTATTATTGCTATTATCACTGTCAGCCAAGACAAATGAACGGTTATAAACACAGTATCTTTTGTCTTACTAGAACTCCTTAACTCAGGGAATTATTATTCCATGCATCTATGGAACAATTAATATAACAGAGTATATTTATTCAGTTTTTTAAATTTTTATTTATTTTTGTACATGTATGGAATGTACTGTCTGCTGTAGTCTGGTGCCCTGTTGTGCAATGCCGCGAGAGGTCAGAAGAGAGGGTCTCAGATTCCCCTGGAACTGGAGATCTCCTGGAATTGGGTTACAGACGGTTCTCAGCCGCCATGTGGGTGCCGGGGATTGAACTGGGCTCCTCTGTGCAAGAGCAGTCTGTGCTCTTACCCGCTAAGCCATCTCTCCAGCCCTATTTATTCAGATTTTTAAAAATCTTATTGGGACCAAACAACTTCGCTTGGCTGAAGGGGATGAACTGGAGTAGAGATTAGAGGGAATGACATCTGATTTCTATGGTGTCATGTTTGATTTTGTGTTAAAAATCCATTAGTGGGGTAGAGAGGTCAGTAGTGAGTTGGCTGGATGAGATGGCTCAGTGTTAAGAGAGCCACTGCTTCTTGCAGAGGACCCAGTTGGCTCCCAGCCACCCACATGCTGCTAATAACCCTCTTTAAGCAGGTGTGGTGGCAAACACCTTTAATCCCAGGACCTCAGGAGCAGAGCTAGGGGTGGATCTCTATGAGTTTCAAGGCCAGCCTGGTACAGACCCCGTCGAGTTCCCAGGCCGCTGGGGCTATAGGGAGACCCTGTCTAAAAAAAAACAATAAAAGAGAATCATAGAGTTAATTAGGTTTTTTTTTTTACAACTAAGTTTGATTTAATTTCTTTAATAGATGGAAGTGGAAAAAAAAGGAGAAGACAATTTTGGTTTCTAGAGCAGAGAATATTTATGTAGATAACAGTTAACTAACACTTTACCAAACAACACTCCTTACAGAAAGGGCATGTTGCACAGTATGATAGAAGCAAAGAAGTGTTGTAAAAGTGATTAAATAACTTTGTCTTACAATGACCTTGAAGTTAGTAAAGAAGGCAGAATGTGGCTCCATTTGACATCAGTGAAGTGGAGAAAACACTACCCAACCCTTGGACTTCTACGCATAAATCAGGTGGTTAAACAAAGGGTCTAGCTTGAATCAACAAGATGATCACTAGTGATGGCTCTTTGGCAAAGCTGTCACCCTATCTTTGAATGAGCTGGGAAAAGATTTCTCTACCACTGACCTTTGGATTCCCCTAGCAGGGTTTGGTCTCAGCCACATTGCTGGCTGGCTTGCTTCTCAGGAATTTGGCTGTGGCTCAGAGTCCCACATGTGCTCATATGATTCTTTTATTCCATCCCAAGGCTCCAGGCTGGTCCACTGGACCAGGAAAGCCCGGAGGAAGGAGGTGTGGGGCACTATTTGTGTCCTTTGAATATTTGAATAAGCATCACCTGCTTCTCAAGATCAGCACCTTGGGCCTCTTCTAAGGTGTCTGTGTTGGAGTGTTTGTCAACTGTCAACATCTGTGGGATTCCAGGGTCATCACTACAGGTACAAAGTGGGGGGGGGGCAAGGCTACTAAGACTAGCATCAGAATCCTGATGACTTCTTTTGTGTAACTTGGGTGTGACTGTCATACAAAAAAGAAAGTTGTACATATTAAACGTAAGAGTTTGAAGATAAGTGTGAAACTGTCACCATAAATAATGCTGTATACATAACCACCACCTTTAAAAGTCTCCTTCCTTTTTGTTCAGTCAGACTTAAAGATAGGACATCTTAACAAAATTTGAAGTATATAACACAGTACAGTTAACTGTGTACCCATGCTGTATGGTAGCTCTCTAGAATTAGTTATCTTTAATGACTGAAGCTATGTCCCAGTATGTCCTCAGTTTCATCCATGTTGTAGTGAACAGCAGGATCTCTTTTAAAAATGTGTTGGGAATTTTCAATATGAAAAAAAAATGTTGGGGCAGGAGAGATGGTTCAGTGATTAAGAACACTGGCTGCTCTTGCAGAACATTCCAGTTTGATTCCCAGTGCCTACATAGCAGCTAACAATAGGAAGTAACTCCAGTTCTAGGGGATCCAACCCCCCCGCCCCGGCCTCTGTGGGCATTGTATACATGGGTGTATTCACATACATGCAAGCCAAACACTCATACACATAAAATACAAGTAAATAAATTCAAAATAGTTTGTTTTAAAAGAAAAAAGTTAACTTTCATCTTATAGCTTTCTATACCAGTTGAAGGGACTATCTTTTTATACCTCTTTCTACTAGTATGGTAGGTCACTTCCCTTGATTTGTGTATGTTGATTTATAGTTGCTTTCTGAGAGCAAATCCCACTTGCTCATGGCGTTGGAGTTTGTGCTAATGAACTCGATTTACTAGTATTTAGTCATTTAAAATATTTTAGTTATTTTTATTTTATATGTATGAGTGTATTGTCTGCATACATGTAAGTGTATCTGTGTCATGCAATGCCTTAAGAGGTCAGGAGAGAGCACTGGATCCCCTAGAATTGGAGTTATAAGCAGTTGTTAGCCACCACGTGGGTGTTGAGAATTGAACCTGGGTCCTTCTTCAAGAAGAGCCAGTGCTCTTAGCCTCTAAGCCTTCTCTCCTGCTCTTCTTTCTTATGTTTTTAATTAGTGATTCCATTTCCTTGATTGCTATAGTAGTGTTCAGGCTATCAAAACTTGTTGATTCAGTCTTAGAAGGTTACATGTTTCTAGAATTTATGCATTTCATCTAGATTGTTTAATCTGTTAACACATAATTCTCTTGAATTTCTGATTCTACATAAGTCCCCCATCAGTTAATCTACTTAAGGGTTAGTTGGTTGTGCTTTAGTTTTAAAAACACTAAAACTATCATTTTCTAACTGTAAGAAATTGTTTTTCTAATTTCTATATCACTTACATCTCCTATAAGCTTTATTTTTTCTCCTACTAATTGCATTTAGTTTGCCCGTATTTTCTAGCACTTTTAGGTATAAAGTTCAATAAATTATTTTGAAAGGTTTCTGTTTTTTTTTTTTATTAATTTATTTATTTATTTTTATATGTATGAATGTATTGTCTGCATGCAGGTCTGCGCACCCGTGTCGTGCGATGCCGCGGAGGTCAGAAGAGGGTCTCGGATTCCCCTGGAACTGGAGTTCTCCTGGAACCGGAGTCACAGACGGTTCTCAGCCGCCATGTGGGTGCTGGGGATCGAACCCGGAGGAGGAGAAGAAAAACTAGCACTGTCTCTATGTCCTGTAGTTTGGTAGAAAGTAACTGGGTCTGGGAATGGCTTGGTCTCTGAATCTTCCTGTAGATCTGCAGTCTTCCAGTCACTCAACTTAGTATCTCTGCATCTGACCTTGATTCTTAACATCTTGGCTTACTCGATCAGCTTCAAGTAGGATCTTTCTCTAACTTTCCCTTCTGGGTTTTCTGACCAATAATTTGGACCTAATATTAATAATAATTTTCTGTGATCATAATTGATCAGTGAAATAATAAATAATATATACAAGTGAGTTTGTAATGTCCAAATTTTCAAGTAATATCTCTTGGAGACCTGAGGTAGGCTTTTTCCCACCTGCCCATAGACTTTCTAGGCATAAAATGGAATGGGGATTCATGGCCATATGGAAATTAAATGCACTTTTGAGACTAAGAAATATATCCTACTCGAATTTGAAGATGAATCAAAAGTAGCACCAAAAGAAAAGTTACGGTGATAAGCATCTTTTTTTAAAAAACAGAAACCTTGTGCTGGAGGATGGCCTGCGGTTAAGAGGCCGCGAGGCTTCTTGCAGAGGACCCGGTTCGATCCCAGCACCCACATGGCGGCTGAGAACCGTCTGTGACTCCTGGTTCCAGGAGAACTCCAGTTCCGGGGTCCGAGACCCTCTTCTGACCTCCGCGGCAATTCAAACCTACATGCAGACACATAAAAAAATATAAAACAAAAAATAAAAAAAAAATTAAATTAATAAAAAAAAAACAGAAACCTTTTTCAAAATAATTATTGAACTTTTTACCTAAAAGTGCTAGAAAATACGGGCAACTAAATGCAATTAGTAGGAGAAAAAATAAAGCTTATAGGAGATGTAAGTGATATAGAAATTAGAAAAACAATTTCTTACAGTTAGAAAATGATAGTTTTAGTGTTTTTAAAACTAAAGCACAACCAACTAACCCTTAAGTAGATTAACTGATGGGGGACTTATGTAGAATCAGAAATTCAAGAGAATTATGTGTTAACAGATTAAACAATCTAGATGAAATGCATAAATTCTAGAAACATGTAACCTTCTAAGACTGAATCAACAAGTTTTGATAGCCTGAACACTTACTATAGCATCAAGGAAATGGAATCACTAATTAAAAACATAAGAAAGAAGAGCAGGAGAAGCTTTGAGGCTAAGAGCACTGGCTCTTCTTGAAGAGGAACCAGGTTCAATTCCAACAACCCACGTGGTGGCTAACAAACTGCTTTAAACTCCAATTCTAGGGGATCCAGTGCTCTCTTCCTGACCTCTTAAGGCTTGCATGACACAGATACACTTACATGTATGCAGAACAATACATCATAAATATAAAATAAAAATTATTTTTAATTTTTATTGTAAAATAACAAAATATTGCAAATATATATAGCAACTCCAACGCCATGAGCAAGTGGATTTTCCTCAGAAGCAATAATCAACATACACAAATCAAGGGAAGTGACCTACCATACTAGTAGAAAGAGGTATAAAAAGATAGTCCCTTCAGCTGGTATAGAAAGCTATAAGATGAAAGTTAACTTTTTTCTTTAAAACAAACTATTTTGAATTTATTTACTTGTATTTTATGTGTATGAGTGTTTGGCTGCATGTATTGTGAATACACCCATGATATACAATGCCCACAGAGGCCGGGGGGGGTTGGATCCCCTAGAACTGGAGTTACTTTTCCTATTGTTATCTGCTATGTAGGCACTGGGAATCAAACTGGAATGTTCTGCAAGAGCAGCCAGTGTTCTTAAATACTGAGCCATCTCTCTAGCCCCAACATTGTTTTTTTAATCAATAATAAAATTCCCAAACAACATTTTTAAAAGAGTCCTGCTGTTCACTTACAACATGGATGAAACTGAGGACATACTGGGACATAGCTTCAGTCATTAAAGATAACTAATTCTAGAGAGCTACCATACAGCATGGGTACACAGTTAACTGTACTGTGTTATATACTTCAAATTTTGTTAAGATGTCCTATCTTTAAGTCTGACTGAACAAAAAGGAAGGAGACTTTTAAAGGTGGTGGTTATGTATACAGCATTATTTATGGTGACAGTTTCACACTTATCTTCAAACTCTTACGTTTAATATGTACAACTGTTCTTTTTGTATGACAGTCCACCCCAAGTTACAACACAAAAGAAGTCAGCAGGTTCTGATTCTAGTCTAGAGCCTGCCCCCCCCCCCCACTGTACCTGTAGTGATGACCCTGGAATCCCACAGATGTTGACAGTTGACAAACACTCCACCACAGACACCTTAGAAGAGGCCCAAGGTGCTGATCTTGAGAAGCAGGTGATGCTTATTCAAATATTCAAAGGACACAAATAGTGCCCCACACCTCCTTCCTCCGGGCTTTCCTGGTCCAGTGGACCAGCCTGGAGCCTTGGGATGGAATAAAAGAATCATATGAGCACATGTGGGACTCTGAGCCACAGCCAAATTCCTGAGAAGCAAGCCAACCAGCAATGTGGCTGAGACCAAACCCTGCTAGGGGAATCCAAAGGTCAGTGGTAGAGAAATCTTTTCCCAGCTCATTCAAAGATAGGGTGACAGCTTTGCCAAAGAGCCATCACTAGTGATCATCTTGTTGATTCAAGCTAGACCCTTTGTTTAACCACCTGATTTATGCGTAGAAGTCCAAGGGTTGGGTAGTGTTTTCTCCACTTCACTGATGTCAAATGGAGCCACATTCTGCCTTCTTTACCAACTTCAAGGTCATTGTAAGACAAAGTTATTTAATCACTTTTACAACACTTCTTTGCTTCTATCATACTGTGCAACATGCCCTTTCTGTAAGGAGTGTTGTTTGGTAAAGTGTTAGTTAACTGTTATCTACATAAATATTCTCTGCTCTAGAAACCAAAATTGTCTTCTCCTTTTTTTTCCACTTCCATCTATTAAAGAAATTAAATCAAACTTAGTTGTACTATTAACTGCTGAGTATTCTTTTTTTGTTTTTTTTTGAGACAAGGTCCCCCTATAAGCCCCAGGCTGGCCTGGACTCACCTGTAAACCAGGCGGCCTTGAAACTCATAGAGACACCCCTAGCTCTGCTCCTGAGGTCCTGGACTTAAGGCGTGTTTGCCAGCCACACTGCTTAAAGAGGTTCTTAGGCAGCCATGTGGGTGCTGGGAATCCAACCTGGGTCCTCCTGGCGAAGAGCAGTTGTGCTCTTAACAACTGGCTATCTCTCCAGCCCACAGACATCNAAGCACTAAAGTTAAAAAGACTGCTAGGTCCCTGGTGGAAGTAGAATATGCTGAAGTGGAAAGATAAAGTGGAGGATTCAGCCAACAAAATGCTTGGTCCCATTCTTTGGCCCCTCAGTGTGATTCATACAGTTTTAAGACTGCCCTATCAACCTTTCTCAGTTAAATGCCTTCCTATGAATGATCCTGAATTTTATAAACATGTGCCAGCAAATGTTTCTGCCAACTCATAGCTTTCTAGCACACAGATACCACCATATAATAGTATTTAATTACTTTGTTTATAATTAATGATTAGTAAATTTCTTTTATTACTGTGACATTGTAAGAAGAAATGAAACTGTGTTATGTGAAAGAGAAGATGGTTAAGATAGCCTTATATTAGTTTGTTTTAATAAGAAGAATCATTATTGGAGCTGAGAACCTTTGGCTAGACATAACTTGCTACTATTATTTTTCCAGATGGCATAGTATTAAACAACACCTAATGACTTATGCTTGTAACCATAGATTAGTGTATCTCTAATTCTCTCATCAGAGGAGCTTATTTTTTGATTAGATGCATTATACAGAGACCCAAGCAGATCAAGGTGCAGAGAATAAGATCTGTGAGTGCTCATGCTCAAATGGAGAAGCACCCAGAGAGAATGTGGAAAGGTTGTAAAAGCCAAAGGCAGTGGATGACTATGCAGAGACAATGTTCTGAAAACACAATAGGACAATTGCACATATTAATTCACATGTACAAGATCAGCATGTACAAGACCTGCACAAGCTAAAACCGAACATCCCAGCAAGAAGCAGGGAGATAAATACAATGTCCCACCCCTAGCTGTGAAGCTTTAGGCAATTGATAGCTTTTTGGAGAGGGAAAGTCAGATGTCTTTAAGGGTATGCTCCAGTGATGACCACATGCCCAAGAGTATATGGGCAGTACAAACTGGACTTGATGGCCTTAAAAAAAAAAAAAAACAAAAATTGGGTAATTGAGTAGGTAAGGAAAGGGGATGGGGATCTGAGAGGAGTTGTTGAAAGTCATTGGATATATAATGCATTGTATGACATTCCCAAAGACTATTAACAATAAAAGAAGAAGAAAATGATAAACAACTATTGGAAGGAGGAGGAGAAGAGACAAGAAGATGAAGATAAAGACAATGAAGGGGAGGAGGAGGAGAAGGAGGAGGGAGGAGGAGGAGGAGGAGGAGGAGGAGGAGGAGGAGGAGGAGAAGAAGAACTAGCACTGTCTCTATGTCCTGTAGTTTGGTAGAAAGTAACTGGGTCTGGGAATGGCTTGGTCTCTGAATCTTCCTGTAGATCTGCAGTCTTCCAGTCACTCAACTTAGTATCTCTGCATCTGACCTTGATTCTTAACATCTTGGCTTACTCGATCAGCTTCAAGTAGGATCTTTCTCTAACTTTCCCTTCTGGGTTTTCTGACCAATAATTTGGACCTAATATTAATAATAATTTTCTGTGATCATAATTGATCAGTGAAATAATAAATAATATATACAAGTGAGTTTGGAATGTCCAAATTTTCAAGTAATCTCTCTTGGAGCCCTGAGGTAGGCTTTTCCCACCTGCCCATAGACTTTCTAGGCAATAATAAAATGGAAATGGGGAATTCATGGCCATATGGAAATTAAATGCACTTTTGAGACTAAGAAATATATCCATCTCGAATTTAGAAGATGAATCAAAAGTAGCACCAAAAGAAAAGTTTACGGTGATAAGCATCTTTTTTTAAAAAACAGAAACCTTGTGCTGGAGGATGGCCTAGCGGTTAAGAGCGCCGGACTGGCTCTCTGCAGAGGACCCGGGTACTCCTCCTCCTCCTCCTCCTTCATCATTGTCTTTATCTTCATCTTCTTGTCTTCTTCTCCTCCTCCTTCAATATTTGATTTTATCATTTTCTTTTCTTCTTTATTGTTAATAGTCTTTGGGAATGTCATACAATGCATTTGATAATATCCAATGACTTTCAACAACTCCTCTCAGATCCCCATCCCCCTTTCCTTACCTACTCAATTACCCAATTTTGTGTTTTTTTTTTAAGCCATCAAGTCCAGTTTGTACTGCCCATATACTCTTGGGCATGTGGTCATCTACTGGAGCATACCCTTAAAGACATCTGACCTTCCCTCTCCAAAAAGCTATCAATTGCCTAAAGCTTCACAGCTAGGGGTGGGACATTGTATTTATCTCCCTGCTTCTTGCTGGGATTTGTCTGGTTTTAGCTTGTGCAGGTCTTGTACATGCTATCTTGTACATGTGAATTAATATGTGCAATTGTCCTATTGTGTTTTCAGAACATTGTCTCTGCATAGTCATCCACTGCCTTTGGCTTTTACAATCATTGTGCCACAGAGATTCCTGAGCCTTGGGGATTAGATGTCCCATTTAGAGACAAGCACTCTGCAGTATCTTATTCTCTGCACCTTGATCTGCTTGGGTCTCTGTATTAATGCCATCTAATCAAAAAATAAGCTCCTCTGATGAGGAATTAGAGATACACTAATCTATGGTTACAAGCATAAGTCATTAGGTGTTGTTTAATACTATGCCATCTGGAAAAATAATAGTAGCAAGTTATGTCTAGCCAAAGGTTCTCAGCTCCAATAATGATTCTTCTTATTAAAACAAACTAATATAAGGCTATCTTAACCATCTTCTCTTTCACATAACACAGTTTCATTTCTTCTTACAATGTCACAGTAATAAAAGAAATTTACTAATCATTAATTATAAACAAAGTAATTAAATACTATTATATGGTGGTATCTGTGTGCTAGAAAGCTATGAGTTGGCAGAAACATTTGCTGGCACATGTTTATAAAATTCAGGATCATTCATAGGAAGGCATTTAACTGAGAAAGGTTGATAGGGCAGTCTTAAAACTGTATGAATCACACTGAGGGGCCAAAGAATGGGACCAAGCATTTTGTTGGCTGAATCCTCCACTTTATCTTTCCACTTCAGCATATTCTACTTCCACCAGGGACCTAGCAGTCTTTTTAACTTTAGTGCTTCTGTACTGTTCCCTTGTCCATAGCGTTCCCCCATTCTGTAAGGGGCCTACCTCAATCCTTCCTTTTCTCTTTGTCCCCAAGTTTGGATAAACCCAATCTTTTCCTGGGCCTATCACGAGAACATGACTGCAGATCTTTACAGTTTTTAGTCTAGAGGCTTTTAAAAATATTTTTAGTATATGTGTGTATGTATGTCTATATGAGAAGAGAGAGAGAGAGAGAGAGAGAGAGAGAGAGAGAGAGAGAGAGAGAACACATGTGTGTGCCCCAGCACATGTGCAGAAGTCAGAGGACACCTTGCAGGAGTCACTTCTTTCCTTCCACTATGTGGGTTCTGGGGATTGAGCTGAGTACACGAGGCTTGACAGCAGGTGCCTCTACATCCTGATTCATCTTACCCTTGGTCTATCTAAATCTTTTTTGACAAACAAGCCTTGAATTAATTGATACCTGGTAATACTGACACCTTCTTTGAGCAAAACTCAGCCATTACCAAGAGATAAGGTGTCTGATTTAGAGGCTTCAGAAAGGACATGTAGAGGGTCACAAAGAGGCAGAAAGAAACAGAAATTTACCATTTCACTGTGGAGAAATACAGTCACAATGTAGGGCCCAGAGCATTTAAACACTTTTCTGGGTGGCATAACCTGTGGAATAATGCCTGAACGAAACAGGGCACTCTGATTTGAATTCAGGTGCTATTACTCTCCCATTCTTTGGTTATTGACAAGTTCCCTCTATTTGAGTACAAGTATTTTCATCGGACCTGATATATTTCAGTGATTTCAAATACATTTTAATACTTAAATAATCCCTTCTTTAAATACATATTTTTGGCATCATAAAGAAGTGAAATACTAAAGCAGATTTGAATTGTTTGAAGTCTGGGTGTCTCTGTGGCACACCGCCTCCCTTCAACTGTGGTTATTGGCTTAAATATTTCTAGAACAAATGACATCAGAGAGAGCTTTCTCCACTCTTAAATTCGGTATGGTGACTTTATGAAAAAATCAGTGGCTTAGTAAAAGTTAACATGCACACAAACCTCATGCTGAGCTCCCTTTTATAATTCTTGGAAAAACAAACAGCAAAGCCAATAATTTCTTAATAAACCCCAGCACAAAGAACGGTTATTCTATAAGTATAAATAATGTTATAACTAGCCTTCCAAAAGAAGTCAGGAGTTGTGTTTATGAACAGAATTAGTTTCTTTTCTTCCATACCCATTTAAATACAAATTCTTCTAAATTAAATTCATGGAGCATAAGTGATTTTGAGAAACTTATGATATATATATATATATTATATATAAATAATAATATTGTATTATATATATCTTGATTTTTTTGCTCTCTGGAATCTCTGTTGAATGAGTGGAAGAATTCAATAAAAAGCATCTAGTTACTGAAAAAAAATCGTAGTGACTACTGAAGCCAAAACTTAATGAGAAAGTACATCCATGGATACCGAAGTTTAGAAGTTTAGGAACTATGCCAGTTTCTGTCCTATGCCCGCATGCTTATGGGAACGTGAGCCTATAGAAATGTTTCATGGGCTTAGATTATAGCTACACAAAATAAGAATGGAATTCTTTGAGATTTTGCTCATGTCTACAGAGAAAATAATATCTGGAAATTTGGCTGTTGTAGATTATCTTTAACAAAAATTGATAGGGGGCTGGAGAGAAGTCTCCGTTGTTAAGAGGGTGTACTGCTGCTCTTGAAGTTCCCAGCACACACATTGCATGGTTCACAACTGTCCGAATCTCCAGCTCTAGGAAATCTGTCACCTTCTTCTGGCCTCCATAGGCACCTGCACTCATGTGCTCACACCCATGCGTGCGCACACACACACACACACACACACACACACACATGTACGCAAACGAAAGCACACTCACATGCACACACACATGGACACACATGCACCTGCACTCATGTGCCCACATCCATGCACACACACACACACGCATGCACACACATGCACACGAACGAAAGCTCACACGCACACACACATGGACACACATGCACATGGACACATATGCATGCACACATGCACGCACCCACGCATGTGCACACACTTGCACATGCACATGCGCGCACACACAGACACACATGCACATGCACACACGGAGTACACACACACATGGACACACACATACACACACACGCGCATACAATTAAAAAATACATCTTAAAGTTGATAATTGCTAATCTGATCCATTTTAGAAAAAGTAAATGTGCGTGCCTATATTTATAAGATGTAATTATACCTATGTAACCTTATTAGGCAACGGAAATTTAGTTTAGAATTGACTTATCTATAGCTCACCCACTTGGCTAGAAGTTGTGGTTTACTACAGTCAAAATAATATCTCATTGACAGAACCCTAGTTCTTTCATCTTCAGAACCTATCTTATGCTCCCAAGATTGAGTCATCTCCCCATCTTGAATCTGTGACCCCAAACTGCATGGAACATAATAATAACCTGAATTAAGGTGGTTATTAAGATCTGTGTGGTAATAAAATTGATCATTGAAGGTGAAAAAAAAAAAAAGATCTGTGTGGCACTGCAAAGTTTATGGACACCAAGGCAGCCGTTCTCTTGTATATTCAGAGAATATCGGAGTTCTTAGCTGCTCTTTCACAAAAGGGTATTAGTCACTTTTCTCATTGTTATGACCAAATGCCTGACAAAAGCAACTCAAAGAAGGAAAGGTTTACTTTGGCTCAGGCTTTAAGAAGAGGTTCAGTCTATTTAGTGAGAAAGGCAGTATGGCTGGCCACATTACATTCACGTTAGTGAGGGAGAGAGAGAGAGAGAGAGAGAGAGAGAGAGAGAGAGAGAGAGAGATATCAAATGTTAATGCTCACACTTTCTTTTTCCTTCATTTTTTTATTCAGTCCAGACTCACAGCTCACAGTATGGTGCTGGCCCAATCCATGCTTGAGTTTTCCTTTCTCAGTTAAATTTCTCGAGAGAAACCTTCACAGACACGCCCGAAGGTGTGTCTCCCAGGTAATTCTAAATCCAGTCAGGTTGACAGTGAAGATTAACCATCATAGAATGGTCCCAAGGGCAAACAAGTCTTATTTAAATGACACAGGAGAATCAGTGTTGGATTAAAAATTATTCTTAGTTCTTTATAAGTGCAGAAGTTATACATCAAGGAATCTGTCTGCATCACTTAAAATCTGTTCCACTTGACTATAATCTTCAATTACTGCTGATTAATATCAAAGTTACTTTTTGATTAAACGAAGAAATAAACTCCTTAATGGGTGCTCAAATGTAAAGTGGAAAATAAGTTTAATAAAAAGATTTGATGGAAAGTGATAAAAAAGAATAAATTCCATGCTTTTCTAAAGAGAATATGGTAAATGAAATAGCTTTTTCCTCATGCTCCAGTTATTTCTATTGATGCTGGGCAACATTATAATACAGCAAAGTCTTCAAAACTCAGGGTGTGGGACACTGCCCTCAGTCTCCTTAGTTCTCAGACTCTTGTGTGCTCTTTCATTGATGAATTTTATCATATTTTCTTTGAATTTAACACCTGTTACCTCTTCTTTCCCTTTCCACTCTGCTTTCCATCCTCTTTATTCTCAAATCTTTTAGACCTGTTTCTAAAATCAGCATAATAGGGAGATTTGGAAATCCAGATCACTTTGAGAAACATAAATTTAGTTAAGTGTACATTAAATTCATGATGTTTGGGGGAATCATATTTTTAATGGTTTTTTATGTCTGTTTATTCTCTGGATATAAAATAAAAATCACCTTGAAAGTGCAATAATTATACTTATTCATATATGATGAATGTATGACAATTTTATTTGGATTATTTTAGAATATTGATAAACTGTATTAAGAAAGACCCTATTGTCCATTAGCCACAGACTTCCTGACAAGTCTGAATAGACTATTCCCAAGGCTCTTCTATGCCACTAATGGCAATATATAGTTACAAACATATTACATAAGCATGAAAGTCTTCATAAATTCTGTGAGTATAATCCCAAACTTTACAAAATAAATAAGTGCTATAGCATGGGACCTTCTCAACTATACCTTGTGGAAAATTTATAAATTTATAAATGATTGAATGGCATAGTTGTCATTTCTACACAAAGCCAGTAGTTCAGTGATGTTTCCACTGGGTACCATATTTTGCAAAGCTGAGTTGTCCCATCACAATGTGTCAGATTTGTTCTCAAATCTCTACCATGAGAAGTCAAGTCAAATCTCGGAGAAATTACATTTTATCTGTAAACTAATCTTCTTTCATGTGTTCTGAGTCATATTTGTAAGTTATATGACAATCAATAGTTTCATGTACAAGGCTTTCTATATTAAAATACACCAGAAACATTTTAGTCTACTGGACTGAATGTCAAACTGGAAATAAAATTCCCCAGAAAGCTCAGATTAAAACATCTTGAAGCAGTGTGGTAACAAGGACAGAGACCTGGGCTTGATGTCTGAAGGCCCAGGCTAGCCTAGAGCTAGATAAGTGTGACTTGACCACATATAATTCCTTCGTTCCATAAACCCAATTTCCCCTTCCAAAAATCATAGAGTCAAAGCTGAGCCTGGAGGTTAGGTCCAGCTACTTGTGAAGACCATACATTTCAGTACTTCCAGGGATAGAGAGTAGGTTCAAAGTCTACCTGATAACTTAGTGAGACCCTTATCAAAATAAAAAATAAAAATAAAAAGAGGGCTAGGCAAATATACACACGGCAAATGAACAAGCATTACATAAATATAAAAATGTTTAAAAGAAACCAAGTAAAAGATTTACACTACACCCACTAGAGAATGGGTTAAATACATCTGTAAGTGATCAATATTATAAGCATGGTTTCCTGTGGGGTGACTAGAAAGAACCACAGGAAGGTTTTTAGAAATTATGAAAATGTCTTTGATTTGCATAACTGTTACCGGGAATAAACATCTTACAAAAATGTCAACCTGTACATTTAATGTTTGTATACCATGTTACAGAACTATAAATATATGTTAGAATCATCAAGATACAGTAATAAACAGTAAGTATATGAAACAGAGATGAATTTAAAAGTATATTGAGTGTAGGAAGCCAAGTATAGATGACAGTATGTATTATCATTCTATTTATAATATGGTCAAGAAAATGGAGAATAACTCTATGAGTTAGCTGTCATAGTGTGTCAAATGCAGGTAAGATGGAAAGGAGGGGACATAAATCAACTTTCTGAGAGGATAACATGTTTTCTTATATTGGTTAGACTTTTATTTCAAGGATATATATATATATATATATATATATATATGTGTGTGTGTGTGTGTGTGTGTATATATGACATATATATGACAATGCTCATCAAATTGCACACTAAAATCTATGCATTTTATGTAAATGTTCACTTTTTGATTTATTTATTTTTATTTTAAGTATATGCATATATTGCCTGCATGTATATAAGTGCACCCATATATGTGCATTGCTCACAGAGGGTAGAAGATGTCATCAGATCCCCTGGAACTGGAGTTTACAGGTGGTTGTTAGTTGCCACGTGAGTGTTGGGAACTAAGCCTGGAGTTCTCTATAATAGCTGCCAGTGTTGTTAGCCACTGAAACATCTCTCTGTCACCTAAGTTTTTACTTTTAAGCCTAATAAAATTATAAATTTGCATATTGCAGAAAATTAGAGCCAGGGATGTAGCTCATCGTAGTGTGCTTGCTTAGCACGCTCAAGGCCCTAGGTTCAATCTCCAGTATCTGAAGACAAAGAAAAACAAAAGCAATCTCCAAGGAGCTACAATGAGATGGTCCGAGGTTCACTGCAGCCCTGGAACTGGCTGAGTGACTTCAGTACCCGTGGTTAAAAGGAAGGCATGCTTTGTTGAGGCTTTGAGAGCTGGCCCAACATGGCTAGTTCATGCACCGGGCAAGGATGATAAACAATGGCCACTATGTAAGCAAGGATGCAAAACAGACACACAGACACAAATCAGCACTGGGGAGCAGAATGAACTCAATTATGGTCTTGTGCAAATGGCCAGAGTGAAGCCGCATGGGGTCCCACTGAAATACCAGGAGTGGAACCCAGAATCAGGCAACTCTACCAGGTCAAGTGCTTTGATCAATGAAAAATGACAGGAAATAAGAGCAGTCTTATGTGGAGAATTATCTAGATTGATGAATTCTTTTTTTAAATTTAAATTTTTTTTTAAATTTTATTTATTTGTTTATTTTTTATTTAAAAATATTTTTTTCCATTTTTTAACAATAAGTAATAATTTATGAGTACAAGCATCCTTCATGTAAAACCAATTTGCAAGCAGTTGTGCCCAAACCCACACAGCCCAAGGGTCCCACCATCCAGCTGGGGAGCCTGTATGTTCAATCAAGTTGATCAAATGAGTGTCCAGTCTATATTGCTGTAGTTTCACCATTCACCCCAATCACAGCCCTTACATTCTACCACGCCCCCTCTTCCGCAGATTGTTCCCTAGGCTTAGAAAAGGGGCACAGGTGGACGAGATTTAGTTTTTAGTGTATGAATGTACTGTCTGCATGTAGGTCTGTGCACCCGTGTTGTGCAATGCCGAGGAGGTCAGAAGAGGGTGTTGGATTCCCCTGGAACTGGAGTTCTCCTGGAATTGGAGTTACAGGCGGCTCTCAGCCACCATGTCGGTGCTGGGGATCAAACCCGGGTCCTCTGCAAGAGCGGTCGATGCTCTTAACCACTAGGCCATCTCTCCAGCCCAAGATTGATGAATTCTAAGTGAGATAATGGAGCCATACAATTTCTCCGGTTTGAGGGAATTAGATCTCAGCTAAAATTTTATTTAAATTCCAAATTATCAACCCACATTAGAAGCTTGGTATTATTCAAAGCCCTAGGATACTACCGTAAAGGAGGAAGGGAGCTGGGGAAGTTTAGCTGATAAACAGACTCTCGTTGCTGGCACAAGGAACTTCTCCTAACTCCTAAGGAGGGTATCTTTTCTGGGGGTGGGGGGAGACCCTGCAGTCAGTGGCAACAGCTAAGCTCAACCCATTTCCTTCGTTTATAATGAAGTTGGTCCATGCTACTCATGAATCTGTTGCTATTTGCTTGAGGATAGTTAGTTATTGTTTGCTTCTAATTAACACTCTTATCATCTTTTGGATGTGAACTACAGCCACTGGAAGACAATCGAGGGAAAATGTGAGAGATGTGAAATATACAGATCAGAACATTCTCATGCAACCCAAACAGAGTCTAAAACTCAGATTCTTCATCTCAGGGCTTTGGAGTAATTCAAAGCGAGTCTAACACATCTTAAAAGTCTGTGTTCCAACCAATATTTTTTTTTCTACCTATCATGGGCAATAAACTCAAGTCATTGGACGGGTGTGTGTAGCAGTTTTATTACTTTATTTTTATGACTGTCTTTTAATTAAGTTTTGATTTCATTTTGCTCTCCAGTCTTCTTTTTCTGTTGTAGGATCTGCAGGACCTTTCTGATTTCTCCCCTTCCATGGAGTCAGCTAACTGCTCAACAAAGGCCCTGAAATGCAGTTCAGTATGATTTAGTGGCACTCTGGGTGAGGACTTTAAGTGAATACTGCCCACACTGTGTCACTGAAATTGGGGACTGTCAGCAAAGCAGATAAGTCAATTTGAAGGATTCTCTAGGGAAGCTGCAGAGAGCTCTTCTCGCTGTCGACGGCATATCCTGTTCACAGCTCCAGCCCCTGGAAATGCTTTGATTCAGAAGCAAGTGTAGGCTTTCAAACACTGCAACGGAGGCCTTTGTTGGCAACTGCTCTGCCTGTGTGCACAGAGGACTCATTCTTCCACCAAAGGCCAGACAGCCTGCTGATGGGCCAAACTAGTTTACACTGATGTTGCTCGTGGGAGGGAGAAGCAAGTGAGCATGGAGTGGTGTGACCATAAAGGGGCCATTTATCTCTCTGAAGCTCTGTGTCCTTACAGCCCTCCCCAGTACGTGCCACCTTCAGTGTGCTTCCTGTTCCGTGGTCTTTGGGCAGCAATTCTTAATAGACTAAAACATCTCTGACAGTCCTCTAAAATAAATTCCTGAATATACAACAGAGGCTCTTACAAGGTGCCGTCTCCAGTGTCCCTTGGGGGAAATGCTTTGAGAAGAAAGTAATGTCATAGCACAGCTCTCCACACACCCAACTTTGCTTTGATCTTGCCGTGTTTACCTGTGGCTTATTGGTACCAAGACAAACCAGGTATGGAACATTGGGCTTTGAAGTAAGTCTAGTTCTCCAATAGACACTCTTTGAAGTCAGATCCATTATGTATTGTTCATTGCCCTTTCAAACATACCCACATGTATTTCTAAGACCAGGGCTCATCTTTACTTATTTAAAAGAATTCAACTCTGTTGCCATATTGGCTGTCTTTTGATATTTTTTTTTTTAAATAAGAGGAACAGTATCTCTGGAGTCCATTTTGTCCACTTATGAATTATTTTAACAATATATGTTAAGGGCAATTTTACATTCCCTCTATTCCATTACTATCTTCCCAAGCACAATTACATGTCAAGTGAATGACTCAGAACTTCTTCTGCCCCAGTAATAAATCATCAGTGTAATGGGTAAAAAGAATTTGTCATTGTTCACTGCGCATACAGAGTTATGTGGCATATAACCTCAAATTTCTTTCAGATCATATATAAATACATAATAAAATAATAATACTCATTAGTCAACACCAAATATAAGTTCCAGATGTCTGAACATCAAAGTATTTATAGGCCTATAGGAACCGCCTTGAGACAGGAACTGCTCCTCAGAAATGGGACGGGAAGAAATCAGGCTACAAAACCCTCCCGAGTTCTCTGAAACAAAAGCTATTCTTGTTTATACATAAATTATGAATGACTTTTTTAAAGGCTGACTCATTGGCCAATACATGTGCCTACAAATCCGGTTTCACAGGCAAATGGGAGCTGACTAGACTAACAAGAATTCTACAACAAATCATTTTTTCCCAGCTTGCTTCTCAGGCCAGTCAATTTGTCTTGTCTTTTAGCCACCACTCCTGTTAAGGCACAGTGAAGTTTGTTGCTTTGGATGGTTGCCAAACACGTGGCAGACCGGCTCTTTTGTGGAAGGCACTCCATAGCCCCCTCAAGTGCTAGGACCTAGTACTAACAGGTGGGCCCCTGGCCCGAAGCTGCTCTCCCTTCACCCCAAAGCTGCTATAATTCTCAGGCCTCCCCCCCCCCCATCCCTGCTAGCTTTGGAACAACACTGAGTGTAGGCGAGTGGCCCTGGAGGCTGTTATTGTGACTTAGTCACTGTCTGACCTTAAGCAAATACGCTAACTTTCTCTTAAAATTTCTCATCCATAAAATGAAGATTCATACAAAAATAACCTTTCGGGTCCTGTCCGGCATTGATGAGCTATGACTGTTTTGTTCTAACTACCAAGAAGGTAAGAAGTACACTCCAAAGTTCATCAACGAACCATGGATTAGATCCTGATGACCAATATTGCTAATGGGTGGTTTCATGAATCATGACTCAATAGAAAATTTCACCACAGATGTAGACCTCCCCAATCTAGGATCTATTTGTTCCTCCAGGGAGGAGCAGAGACAGGAGATTATGGTTATTTTCTGAGGGTTTGATATGAAAAAGTAACGCCCAGATAATTTGTTGGTAACATAAAAAATTCTGTTATTCTTTTCTGCCTCAAATCTTCTTATAGGAAGAAGAGAAAAGAAAACAATTCATAAGTCTCATGATTCAAACCCTCCGATGAATGAGTCTATGAACATCAAGAATTGTGAGCATGAGTTATCCATCCTAATTTTATCACCCTAAATACTTTCTGTTGATTTTTATAGGCACAGGGGAAGTGTCTTTAAAAGGAAAATGTTTGTTGAAGTATTACAGGGGGAAATGAATGTTTGGAACTGGGCTCCATGGAACTCTTTGGGAAGCCATTCTGAGCAGAGATAGCCACATTTTCGCCCCTCCTTTGCTCAGAGGGACTTTGTATTGGTATATGTGTCCATGTTAAAAATCTTGAGGGGTTGGGGAAAGGGCTCAGTGGGTAAGAGTGCTTGCTGTACAAGTGTGAGAACCTGATGCAGAATCCCCACCCCTAGCACTTATGTGAAAAAAAACTGGCATTATGTCGTGTACTGTAACCCAACATTGCAGATAGAGAGAGGTGGATCTCCAGCCTAGCGGAAACACAGAGGCTCCCAGTTCAGTGAGACACACTGCCTTAGGGCAGGGAAGCAAAGAGCATAGAGAAAGATACCCCAAATCCTCCTCCAGCCTCCAGTCTACAGGCACAGACATGGGTGTACCCCAACACTCATGTGCGTGCAACACATACACGTACACCACACACCACAGTATACCATACCTAACTACACATATCACACACACACCCTGTATATACCGCACACACACATACATACACATACCCTGTACATACCACACATACATACACACATCACATGCACATGCAGAGAGAGAGAGAGAGAGAGAGAGAGAGAGAGAATCTTGACTTTCTTTTGATAATTCTTTTGTCTTTTTGAGACAATCTCCCTGTAGCCACAGCTGGCCTGGAACTTGCTATGTAGATCAGGCTGACCTCTGCCTCCTGAGTGCTGAGACAAAAGGCATGCAATACCACACCTGTCTCTTTCAATAAATTTTGATCAATATGAAAGAGTGTCAGGCTTCACATTGATGTATTGATTTTCATTAATAAACAACTGCACATATTCACCATCGACACGGACTAAAGTCAACATGGAATCGAGATGATTCAAACTTTGAGACCCCGATGTTGCACAATTAACAATAAATTCATTATTACTTGATGCATTTGCTTAAACAAAAACCACATGTGACTGGGAATTTGAAAACTGAACAGACATCAGCAAATGCTTCCCAAATATAATACACCATCCTGACAGCTAATGCATCAGCAATGTTTACTTCAGCAAATGTTTCCAATTTGGAGGAAGGCAAAACACTGAGTGTCTAATAATAACCTCTTACATTTGAATACACACGTGGTGCTTTGCAGTTTACAAAGCAGTTTCAATGTATACATCCGCTCAGCTGATCATTGGAACCAGCTTGGGAGTGGGCAAGATGTGGATTATATTTTTGTCCAACAATTTGTAGTTCCTCCAACTTGCCGTGCTGTTTTTTGTCTCTCATTTCCATGTGCTTCTCGTGAGCCCTGGAAGGAATGCCCTCTTCTCCCTCCCTTGCCCCATTTTTCATGCAGCTAATTCCTGATCAACTTTGAAAAATCAACACAACTGGTGCCTTCTTTCAAATAGTCTGGAAGCTTCCTGTCTGCTTTACATGTTTCTCTTCTGCGCCTGTTCCGTGTCCAGTGCCATGTGGCAGTGAACGCCTCGAGCTGACCCATCTGTGTCGTGTGTTTCTGTTACCATTCTGTGTACTCATTGATCACATGACTTCATCTTCTCCACAAACCCCACCGCTTTCCCAGTCACACAGTGAGGACTCTAAATCTCTGTTGAAAGAATAAAGGAGACTCATTGATGAGAGGAGTCAAGAGTTCTCTTACAAATTTACCTTTCTTGTTCAAAGTCACGCAGGGAGTGAGCGGTGAGGGTTGAACTGTGTTTCTGACTTCCTGGCCCAACATTCTTTCTTCAATATAATACTTTGTTTGCTCAGCTCATTTCTACTAAAACATATGAAAACACCTCGGGGGCTGGAGAGATGGCCTAGTGGTTAAGAGCACCGACTGCTCTTGCAGAGGACCCGGGTTCGATCCCCAGCACCCACATGGCGGCAGAGAACCGTCCGAAACTCCAATTCCAGGAGAACTCCAGTTCCAGGGGAATCCGACACCCTCTTCTGACCTCCGCGGCATTGCACGACATGGGTGCACAAACTTGCATGCAGACAGTACATTCATACACATACAGAAATAAATAAAATTAATAATAAAAAAAAGAAAAAATCTCGGTAGAACATAGCATCTGGTGGGTACTTCTTCAATACAAACAAGAAGGCATCACGTGTGTGTCCTGCTCTTTTTAGTTCCCATTTCTTAGTATTCATACCTCACTAGCCCTATTTGTTTCTTTTAAATTAGCTATTTATTTCCCATTTTCTTTTTTTATAATTTTTATTTATTTTTTGTCTTTTTGAGACAGGGTCTCCCTGCATCCCCAACTGTTCTGGAACTCTCTTTGTAGACCAGGCTGGCCTTGAACTCACAGAGATCTGCCTGCTTCTGCCTCCCAAGTGTTGGGATTAAAGGCGATGTGCCACCATGCCGGGCAATTTTTTAATTTTAATTTTTTCTGTGTATCAGTATTTTATCTGCATGTCTATAAATGTGTACCTTGCATATAGAATGCAGAGGTCAGGGGAGGGCACCAGATCTCCTGGAACTGGAGTTACAGAGGTTTGTTAGCCACCCTGTGTTTGTTGGGAATGGAACACTAGTCCTCTGCAATCTTAATTACTGGGCCATCTCTCCATCCTCTTATTTCTTATTTTCTTTGAACAAATATGGGAGACAAGATAAAATGAAATTTATGCAAAATAAGGATAAAAACTAAAAGTCATAAAAATAGAAGGGAGGGGAAGCATTATATGAAAAATTCTTGACTAAGGACAATTATGGTAGTTGACCTTAAAACTTGGCCTGAAGGTCCTATGGTTTAATTAGACAATGGAAACTTAAAATGCCACGTTAGTTTTTATTATTATATAAAGAGATAGAACATCATGGGAGACTTGGTTTTGCCCCTAGCAATAAACTCTAGGAGTAATTCATTGTATAGATAGTTATTTGAATCCATGAAAAATATAATGGATTATGCCTTCACTTCACACTCACGAAAGAGGAAATCATTCATTGAAAATTTATCTCCTACTCATCAGATACTGTGTTGATGATTGGAACAAAAGTTCAAAGATGAGATGGTAGAGATCTCCATGTATGAAAGCACATGCATTATTGTTTTGAACAGTAATTATATAACACACGGAATGTGATAGCAGAGGAAAAAGTAATAATAACTGGGACCTTAAGGATAGAAGCCTTCTTAACTGACTGTGTGTGTGTGTGTGTGTGTGTGTGTGTGTGTGTGAAACACCAGTCAACGACAAATGTCTTTCTATGGTCTCCATCTTAACTTTTAAAATATTTTATGTGTATGAGTATATTGCTTGCATATATTTAAGTGCATCAATTTATCAATGTCATGCAGTGCCCGTGGAGGTCAGAAAATATTGGATTGCCTGGAACTGGAGTTACAGATGGTTGTTAGCCGCCATCTGGGTGTTGGGAACTGGACCTGGATCCTCTGCAAGAGCAGCCAGTGCTCTTAACTGCTGAGCCATCTCTCCAGCCTTTTGTACCTTACTTTTGGAGACACTGTCTCTTACTGTTCCTAGCCGTCACTGATTGGCTAGCCTGGCTGACCAGTGAGCTCCTGGGATCCCCCTGTCTCTACTCCCTCACATTCAGTATTGGGATGCACCATTGTGCCTGTTTTTCACCACAGGTGCTAGGAATCTGAACTCAAGTCTTCATGCTTGAATGGCAAGCAATTACTTTAGTGACTGAATCATCTCAGCCTCTTAAGGGATGTGTCTTAACAGTTACCCTAATTATCATGGGAATGTCATTACATTAAACTAGAGCTCCCATGAAGACACCTGCCTATATGAGGAAGCTAAATAAAAGCAGCCTATAAAGTTAGGTTGTGTTTCGAGATTTATTCTGTCTACCCAGAACTTCTTTTAAAAACTATAAACTCACAAAATGTAAACATTTATGCATGTGCTAATGTTTGATAATAAAAAATATGGCTAACTTACTTATTTTTGCTTGTGTTTCTCTTAATTCTTTTATTTAAGGTCTGCGTGTATCAGATAATTACTGTTCAGAATAACATATGTACTTCCATACATGGAAACATCATTCATCACTACAGACCACTAGGAAGTAAACCTAATAATAAATTGTCTGGCTTCACAAAACACGGCTAGAGCGAAAAGTCCACATTTTGTTCCTGCAGTTTGTAATGCACTCAGAAAATCCCCAAGCTGGCTCGGAACAAGCGGACTGTCCCTCCAGCACTGGCCTCATAATGGGGAGCCTATTTTTCTTTTATTGCTGGTAACTGGAAAAGCCTAGCAACTATTTTCCACTGACATTCCCTCCAGGATGGAAGGCTTGTTTTTCCTAGATTTTCGTATATTTTTAGGCGGTCATCTTGGGCAGTCTGGCTTTGTATCAAAAGTGTTTCAATTGAAGAGGTTCTCCCTTGGGCTATTGGTAGAAAAATACACTCTCTGTATCTTCATGTCTATTCTGGGGGTCACGGCTGAGTTCCAGTCCCCCCATCTTTTTGCAAAGCAGCTTCTCTTTCATCTCCTCATCCCTGCAGTATGCCTGGGAAAAGGAAGGAAGGAACAGAATCCCAGAGCTGTGACCACTTTTCTAAATGACTGGCTTGAAAGTGGCCAAAGACCAGCAACACTGGGGACAGCGATTCCATTTTTTTTTTTCCAAACTGGTGAAGGGTAAATAAGAGCCTTGCTTAACCGCTGCTCAGTTAAGGTCTGTGTTCTTCACCTTAAGGACTGATACTAATGTTGGGGGCAGGGGGATAGAATTTGGGACGTTTTTACTCATATTTGACTCTGACTTGAGTGTTTCATCTGCTTAATTCCAAAACATGCTTTGTATTAAAAAATGATTCCTATGACAAATGCAAGACTGTCTGTTGTTCCAGTTGTTTGTAGGTAAGTGAGGTGAGTGCTCTGGGGGCAACTTCCTATATTAACTATACCTTCAAATGCCTTTTTAGAGGAAAAAGAGGTTAAGCCAGTCCAAAGTTTTTATGTACACCATTTTATTTTTCCCCAAAATATTCTATTTATTATTTTTATTTTAAGCATATGAATGTATTACCTACATGTGTATAAGTGCACTGCATGGTACAATGCCTTCTGTGGAGTCAGAAGAAGGCATCAGATTCCCCTGGCAATGGAGTTATGGACAGTTGTTAGCCGCCATGTAGGTGCTGGCAATCGAACCCAGGTCCTCCGCAAGACCAGCCAGTGTTCTTAACTGCTGAGCCATGTGTTCAGTCCCTATGCCCGCCATTTTAATCTTTCCAGCTTGTCATCCATCATCTTGAGATAAGCTTTAGGAGTGTGAGTGCCCTCTCTACTTCTTGAACTCTGACCTTAAGCTGAACCTACCTGGTTAATGTAGACTTTCAACCGAGCATGCTCAGAATGTGCATAACCCTGAAAAATGTTTTGCTTTCTGGAGGTGTGTAGGCTCCCTAAATAAACTCACACTTCCTGTATTTGAGAAGGGTTCTGCCTTCAGGATAATTCCAGTGGTCTCCTCACATCATGTATGTAGTAAACTGTTCACCACCTACTCTTCTGAGCTGCTTGCCTGCCGTCCACTCATCACATGAAGAACACTTTGCCTTTAATTAGACTTTTGGCTGATGCTTAGTGTTAAAGAGCAAAACATAGTCCTCAAGGAGTCAAACTTGATATCTCATTATTTTAGGACATGATTTGGCAATTTGGCAAGTTTTGGCAAGGATCCTGGCTTCTTGCTTGTCTCTCATGTGGACAAGAAGGAAAAGGAATAACAAGGATTTGCTGGTCTCTGGTATCACAGGGACATGTTACTACACCACCTACATCACCTTATCTACCAGTATGACAAGAGGGAAAGCTTATCTCCATTTCCTAGTGACACATTTCAAAGTCTGCCAACCTGTGATGGTAGAGCATGGAATGAGTTTATGTACTGAATACAACTCTTAAGCCTGGTGGCCTGTGGGCTCCCTGTGCTCTTAGCACACCAGTGCCTTCCTGTGATACATCTTAAACAAGCAAGGGACATGTTTCCTTAGCAAGCTTCCTTGAAGGAGTCTTTTCATAGGGTAAAATTATAAGCAAAGCATGGTTTGAGGCTGAAGCCAGCATACATCTGAGGAAAACACTGATTCCCCCAGTTACCTTATTGAGAGAAGACAAAGAATAGAAGGCTTCGACGATAGCAAAGCCCCTTTCTTTTTTTTTTTTTTTTCCTTTGGTCTTTTTGAGACAGTGTCTCCCTTTTAGTCCTAGCTGGCCTGGAGCTCACTCTGTAGCAAAGTCCCTTTCTAATGAAGCCAGAGATGTCAGAGAAAAGCACTTAGCGATCTTTCCTAATACCTTACATATAGTGTACTTACTGGAGTCTCAAGCTCTCTTGTCTTAGTTAAGACTACAGGATAAGGGGCGTGACACCCGCATAGTTTCACTTGAAAAAAAGGACACATGCAAGAGTCAAACCTTTAGAGGTGTATTCATTAGTATAGTTTCTAAGGAGTGGCTTCTTTTCAATCAAGGGCACCATGGTGCTCTAAGGAAATTTGAGGTCTAGAGCTGGGGGTTCTGAGAGTTTAACTGTTACCCTCTATAGTAAATAGCTCCTAGAAGGACTTACTTGAAATGTGTTTTTTACTCTGTGCTTTTTTTTTATGTGTATGAGTGTTATGCCTGCATGTGTTTAAGTGCACCCATGTGGTACAGTGCCCATGGAGGACATAGGAGGCCATTGGATTCCCTGGAGTTATAGACAATTGTTAGTTGCCATGTGGGTACTAGGATTTGAACCCTGATCTTCTGTAAGAACAACCAGTGCTCCTTTTTTTTATTTATTTTTATTTATTTATTTATTTTTGTATGTGTATAAATGTACTGTCTGCATGCAAGTTTGTGCATCCGTGTCGTGCAATGCTGCAGAGGTCAGAAGAGGACGTCGGATTCCCCTGGAACTGGAGTTCTCCTGAAATTGGAGTTTCAGACGGTTCTTGGCCGCCATGTGGGTGCTGGGGATCGAACCCGGGTCCTCTGTAAGAGCGGTCGGCGCTCTTAACCGCTAGGCCATCTCTCCAGCCCACCAGTGCTCCTTTTAAAGATGTTTTATTTTTGAGCAGGGCATGGTGGCACATGCCTTTAATTCTAGCACTTGGAAGGCAGAGGCAAGCACATTTCCGTGAGTTCAAGGCCAGCCTGGTCTACAGCAAGTTCTAGGCTACCTGGGGCTACAGGAAAGACCCTTCTCAAAACAGACCAAAAAATGTTGTTTTATGTATATGAGTTTGTTACCTGGATGCATGTAAATGCACCTGTGTTGTGTAATGCCTGCAGATGTCAGAAGAAGGTTTTGGATCCCATGGAACTGGAGTTACAGACAGTTGTTAGCTACCATGTGAGGTCTCTGAATCACTCCCAGGTCCTCTGCAAGAGCTGTCAGTGATCTTAACCACTGAGCCATTTCTCTAGCCCCTGATTGGTTTTTATTTTTATGGATAATAAAATAATTGAAAGTAGTCACTTGAAGGAAAGCACTAGAGCATTCTGTTTTATATGTCAGCACGTGAATATTCTGGGGTCATGTTGAAATATGAAACATCTGCTTTGGCATGGCTGCTGTCTACCAGAATGGACAAAGACTTCAAGTTTGGGGCTAGAAGAACCTTATTAAGAGGACTGGATCATGGGAAAGTCTGAAGAATCCCAAGGAAGGGACCAACGTGTTCAGAAGAGCAGGAAGGATCTCTGGGACCATTTATCATTTGACAGCAAGAGTTGACATTTTAATAATCACTACTACTTCATCAACATCGGTGAACTTTCAGTACTATATAATCACAATTAAACTGGTAATTAATATTCTATATAGACAGAGTATAGAGGGCTAAATAAGGGAAGACCTGAAGTATGGATTTCTTTTAGGAATATTTAATATTGACTTCTATTATTTGAAAAATGATATAATCAAATGACTAAAAATACAGACTCTGGGGACAGAGCATTTGAGTTCTTACTACTATTATAATAAAATATCACAAGTTTAGCAGCTTCCAACAGCACAGGTTTATTTTCTTAGAGCCCTGAAAGCAACAAGTCTAAATAAAGTTGCCAACAGGACTGTGCTCCTTCTGGAGGCTTCTGCAGGACACTCTATTTCTCTCCTTTGCCTCTTTGCTTGTAGAGGCAACCTGTATGTATTCCTTGACTCCTGACATCACCCTTAAGTAATTGCAACTCCTTGTTTCTGATGTCATATATCATACTGTGGACCTTGATTTTCTTGATTTCATTATGAAGACTTGTGATTACATGGGATCTGTCTGTGTAACTCAGGAAGTGCTTTCCCTCTCAAGATCCTTACTATAATCATATTAGCAAAGTAAAGCAGCATAGTCAAAGGTTCTGGGATTTAGGTCATGGACACCTTTGGAAAGCCATTATCCTCTCTACGGCTAGGGGCTCCTGTCCTACTTTTTCATCTTCCTAGATATGTGACCCTATAACTTGCTATGAAGAGGGTTCTCGTCTTTGTGCTTTGAGTTCCTCTTCTGAATATTGGTGAAAATAGTAGTGTTTTCACTGTAGAGAGAAGATTAAATGGTTTGTTACAAGGGAGGGGCTTGAAATTGCCTTCAGTGTGCATTCAACAAGAGTTACATGCTATGCCACTGTTTGGCAGTGTCAGCTTCACCAGCTGTGACACTGTATGCCAGCTTCTGGTGAGTCTGTCCTCAGATAATCTCTGACCAGCTCTTGGCTGCTGACCACAGAACAAATGCCTTTGCGAAGCTACCTTAAGAAAACAGGGATCCTGTGTCCACCCATGAAATAATCTGCCTGTTTTCTTATCCATTCACCCACTCCTGAACTATGATTGGGATCTTCTGGACTTCCTCTTGAAATTCTAGCCTTGTCTCAACCCCGGGACAGAAAGGACAGACAAGCTTTAAGAAGTGATAGCTGGGTGTGATGACTCAAGCCTATGATCTCAGGTACTTGGAATGCTAAGCCAGAAAGATCATCAGTTCAAAGCCTGCCTGGACAACTTAATGAGACCCTGTCTCAAAGTATACAAACAGCAACTGGCTAGCTTGGAAAGATGGCTCAGTAGTTAAGAGTACTGGCTGTTCTTAAAGAGGAGCTGGGTTCAAATCCCAACATACATACATACATGGCAGCTAACAACCATCTGTAATTTCAGTTCCAGGGGATCCAATGCCTTCTTCTGACCTCTGTGGGCATTGTATGACATGGGTGCCCTTACACACATGCAGGCAATACACTCATATAAATAAAGATAAAAAAATAAGTAAAATTATAAAGAAACAAACTGGGGTTGTGTCTAAATTGGAGAGTGCTTAGTTACCATGTCTGAAGCCCTAGATTCGACCACAAAATGGAAAAGTCAGAAATGATTGCTCAGATTTCTAGAACTCACACCGACCCTGTGCACCAGTTGTACTGAGTCCTTTCTTCAGTGAACGTCTTTGTAAGAATCCTCCAAACTGAAGTTTCAGCCTGCTCTCACTATACTTTATGGCACAGGTTGGCCCTGTGTCAGGTCTAGAATTGCCATCTTCTAGTTCCTCTAGTTGCTGTGAGTTCTTCCCTACAATTGAGATGGGTCTCCACATCCTCTGAAGCCAGCGTGGCCCACCTCCAGCAGGTACCCCTCTGGAAGGGATTTCACAGCCTTGCCTTTATATGAAAATGTATTTTTTTTAAACAGTAAATTGAATATGGACTAGCAGGCATCTGCTGAGGTTATTGTGAAAGAAAAAAGAAGACTGTATCTACAGGAGTAGAACAGACGGCTCCTTCAAGCTCGAGGGACTCTGTGAATTCAGTGGGAACACCGGGAGATGCTCTCCCTGCCTCGCTGACTCCAGAAACCACGTTTCTCCACAGTATCCTAACAATTTATTCCATTTCTGTACCCTTCATGTTTGCCTTAAAAATCCATATTTGTGGATATTTCTGACCTGTAAAACCATATGCAGATAAATAAAATGCATTCTCTTACACTAAAATTCAATCACTTAAACCACAAATCTGTCCTCTACTATTAAAATAATTTAAAAAATTCCAGTTTGTGGCTTTACTTTGGTAGCTTCCATTGCTTCTAAACTAGGTTGTGCTATTTTGAAAAGCCAAAAAAAAAAAAGAAAAAAAGTATTTTACCCAGATCTATTTTCCTTGTCAACTGCTTTTGCCACAAAAACTAAGTTTGTCTCTGTAATTACAAATAGAGTTCAGTTATAAGAAACTTTTACTGGTTACCTTAAAAGAAGCATGGGTATTTTACTGAGTATCTGAAATTTTTGTTTTTCTACATTTTTTTCTAGTGTCCTCCTTCCAAATACAAAAAAATATCTTTCTTTAAAAGAAATGTACACCATTTCAGGGGCTGGAGAGATGGCATAGTGGTTAAGAGCACTGACTGTTCTTGCAGAGGACCCATGTTCAATTCCCAGAACCTACTTGGTGGCTAACAACTGTCTGTAACTCCGTTTCCAGGGGATCTGATGTCTTCTTCTGACCTCCATAGGCAATGCATGACATGGGTACACTTACATACTTGCAGGCAATACACTCATATACATAAAATAATAAACAAAAAAGGAAATGCACACCATTTCTATAATGTACAAACATCAGGGCTCTCTAACATTAACAGCTAAAGTGAAAGACTCAGATTTTCAGCTCCAAGTAGGCTTTGTGTCTGATGTAGTGGAAAGAACACTGAATTAGGTGTTGCAAAGCCTGAATGCTAGCTTTTAGTTGCTAATTATTAAATTAAGACTTAAATTTTTCATGCTTTAACTTTTCATTTGTAGAATGTGAATAATGATTCCTCTGCCTCATAAACTTGTTATATGACTCAAGGGAAATAATCTTTAAGAAATCGCACTGAAGAACAAAAAAAGCCATTTTCAATATGTAAAGCCTATGCAACGACATATTCAAGGAAGTGTGGATTTGCAGTTAGTCTGGGCACTGAATGCTAGTTCGTGTGTGTGTGTGTGTGTGTGTGTGTGTGTATGTTATTGCATGTATATGTACACATATGTGTGTAGGTTTATGTCAGGTGTCTTTCTCAATTGATAGCAATCTTATTTTTGATTGATTTATTTTCATGTGTATGACTGTATTTTCTTCATGTATGTAGGTGTACCCATGTCATGCAATGCTCATTCAGGTCGGAAGAGGGTGTCAGATCCCCTGAAACTCAAGTTAAAGATGGTTGTTAACCACTATGTGGGGGGTGGGATTCAAACCTATGTATTCTGCAAGAGCAGCCAGTGCTCTTTACTGCTGAGCCATCTCTCCAGCTTCCTCCACCTTGTTTTTTGTGACAATGTCTCTCACTGAACTTGGAGCTCTCAGATCCTACCAGCCTGGTTGGCTAGAGAGACCCAGAAACCCTCTCGTTTTGCTTTGCCTCTCCAGACCTGGGATGATAGGTGCTTTTTAAAGAAGTAGGTCTTGGGCTGGAGAGATGGCCTAGCGGTTAAGAGCGCCGACCGCTCTTACAGAGGACCTGGGTTCGATCCCCAGCACCCACATGGCGGCCGAGAACCGTCTGAAACTCCAATTCCAGGAGAACTCCAGTTCCAGGGGAATCCGACACCCTCTTCTGACCTCCGTGGCATTGCGCGACACGGGTGCACAGACTTGCACGCAGACAGTACATTCATACACATACGGAAATAAATAAAATTAATAAAAAAAATTTAAAGAAGTAGGTCTTGGGAACTAATCTCAGGTTCTCAAGCTTGCACAATAAGCTTTTTACCCACAGAGCCATCTACCCAGCCCCTGAATACTAGTTCTGTTGAACAACAAGCTGTGTGACATGCCCTCTGTTAATTCACCTCTCTGAGTCTTGAATTCCTCATTTGTCAGTATAAAACCCTTCTGGGTGATTTCAAGCTTGGAAAAGGAGCTGAAACGTGCTGTTCAAGAATAGTATCTCTTATTACTTTTCTCCACTGAGTGAAGCATTCATGTCACTATATCCAAGCTATAAATACACCATGCCCTAGACCAGGCACTCTTGGAACATTCGATTCAATAGCTTTTCTCCTTTTTATGAAGAGTTGATACTGTGGGCAGACTTGTGGCTGTACATGTCATTAAGTTCAGAAATAAATGTCCTTGACCACAGATTCCTGTCTCATCTCCAAGACGGCTCAGTTTTTCAGTGTGCAAGTGAGTTGAGTGTTCTTGCCTACAAGAGACTGTCCACCTCTGGCCAGGGCCAGGGCACAGACCTGGGTGACTTTTGGCCTTTGTATATAAGGATTTTTCTTACTCTTCTCAGGCCCAGTGTTACTTGTAACACAGGAGTCCAATTTTAAGCAAGGCCAGGAAGAGAATCAAATGGTTGTTGACAGACCACAGTGCGAGGATGATGGGGATCACAGAGTGTGTACCCAGCAGGGCTGGCCGCCAACCAGCTTATAATTGTGGGGCAGAATTGCTAACCCTGCTTTTCTACATCCTGTTAGTTTTACTCCCTAGATGTCACAAATTTAAATTCTGATGATACTTTCCAATGTTAAATGTAAACTTCGTGTCAACTCTGTAGGTATTGGAGTTTTCCCATGGTCCTCCAGTGTGTTCCTTCTGCCTTTTGGTGGCCACAGTGATCCCCAGCGACTGCTTCAGGTCAAGGAAACACTCTCAGTACCTGTATGAACTTGGGGCATTTGGAATAACAGTCACTTTTCAATGAAAAAGCCAGTGACTCTTCATAGACAGGATTTTAGCTCTGCAGTGATTCACTACTCTGTTTTTGACTGCTAATACCTTTTTCGTGTGTGCCCGTATGTTCACTTGTGTACATGCAGGTGCATAAGCGTGTGCCTACGTGTGATGTGTGTGTGTGTGTGTGTGTGTGTGTACTGGTAGAAATGCAGGTACATGTGTCTACATGCATGTGTGTGCCCGTGGAAGGCAGAGGATGATAGGTGTCTTCCTCCATCATTCTTCACTCTATGTATTGAGGCAGAGTCTCTCTCTTGGACCTAGAGCATGTGTATTTCATTTAGTCTAGCTGATCAGCTTGCTTCAGGCTTTCCTGTCTCTGCTCCCCAAGACATTGGCTTGTAGACAGGCTGCCATGCTTGCTTGGAATTTATGTTGGTGCTGGGATCAGAACTCTGGTTCTCATGCTTGGGTAGTAAGGACTTTACCCATTCACCCATCATCTCCCCATTGACATCCTTGAGGAGAGTTTAGCAGCCACTCTTAGTACATTAGCCCTGTGTCATGCAGAGTCTTCTTTAATTGAGTCTTTTTAATCTAGTGAGTCTATATCCATTACCAGTCTTCCTTCTGGTCTTTATCCATAAGAACTATGTTCAGCTGGAGGCAACAGAGGGTGGTATGATCCAGAGGTGGCCCGAGAAGTGTTTCACAATGAACTCTTTGGGGATCAATAGTCTTGTTCTGTACCATTTTCCAGTTTCCATTGTGTAAATTCCTACTATAGCTGACTGCAAGCTATCAATGAAACAACACTGAGAAAATTGAAAGAGATAAATACATTCTGAGAGCCAGCACCCACACACCTTAGAAAGCCCCCCTAGTGAACTCCAATTCCCACCTTTAGAACCAGTTCTTTCCAGTTTTCCATCTCCGATATCTCTCTTCCATAAAAGAGAGCAGACACCTAGTGATAGGTGATAGTAACTTTTCAAGCACAGACTAAATGTAAAGCATATTTGCATTCAGCCATGGATTTCAGGACCATAAGTACGTCTCACCTCCATCTTTTATTTTATTTTATTTTATTAAGTTCATTGATTGGTGGTTTTAACCATTTCTTATTTTTATTTTTAAAGCTAAGTATTCTAACTTATTTCACTAGATGGTGCTAGACATAGTTCAGAGTTAGCCCAGTGTCAGCTCCGAAACCTGCAGATCCTCCGAGGAAAACATTTCTTCTTATGGCCAGAAGTTGTCATCGAGTTCCAATTGGGATATTCCAATCGACTTTCTTCTTTTCCTTGCATTTGTCTGTGGTACTGGTGGAAGCTACTCACCAAGACAGATTGTCATTCTGCACTTACTTTAAGCCTAACTTCCTCCAGTGGTGGAACATACTTTAAATTTCCTCTGTCATAAAGTTCCTCCCCAGCTTTGCTCTCTACCACTGGTCTAAACACTTCTGTTTGGAAAGTGTTTGTCTTCTGTGCTGACACTGTTCACATTCCTTGCTCTTTGAGGGCTGACATTCTTTGTCTGGTACTCTGATTTGTGAGCTTAAATACTATGCAACTTGTTTTCTGAATGTCTCATATAGGTATGAATTCTAAAAGCTGATTTGATACATATATTTGTTGGGAAATGTGTGAGCTCTTTGAGATACTGTCTCACTCCTATCCACACTCTAGAGATACATAAAGAACCTCTCAAAAATGATGAAAAAATCTTACATATATTTCACCACCAATAAAATATTCCTCCTTCACCATGAGCACTGTTAACCTACCCAGGTCTATCCGTTGACTTGGCTTCTAATCTTTTAATGTATAATTGCACATTAATCACAACATGAAGGAAAAGATAGTAGTAATCATTACCAAAAGCATTTACCCAACAGCGTTGCCACCTCCAGGACAGCCGTGTTTTGCTTATAATTTCATCCTTTAGAAAGGCACTGGGTGATCAACACATGCTTACTACTCTGGTGACAGGACTATGCACACTTGTGTGCTATCAGGTATTCTCTAATAATATTAGAAGATAGCACATTTATTCCCATAGTGCTCTACTATAGAATGAAGAATTAGATTGGATTCTCTTAGTTCTCATAGACAATACAAGTAAAAGAGCTAGAATTTTCTCCCTGGCTCAGATGATCAATAAAAATCAATTATTTTGATGACAAGTTATCTTTTTATATTGGTTAGTTTAGCTAATGGTTTGCAAATTTATACCAGCTTTCATTTCTTGATTTTTTCTATTTTAAAATTCTCTAATTTATTTCTCCTATCTTTCTTATTCCATTTATTCTGAGTGCTTTGAATTAAATTTGCTTACTTTTGGGGGCTTCCTAGTAAGGAAGATTAAGGTTATTGACTTGAGAACTTCTATAAGTATAGATGATATCAGCTATGACTTTTTAAGCACAGTTTGAGTCTCATTAAATAAACTTTGATAACTTGGGTTTTTAAATTTCAAAGTATTTTCTAGTTTCTGATTGATTTTTCTCTTTAAGCCATTTATCTTGTTTCATCTTTACAAATTTATGAGATTTTTTTCCCCAAATTGTCTTCTCTTACTGACTTCTGAAATTATTCTGATGAATTCAGAAGACATATTTTGTGTGATTTCAGTCTTTTCAAATTTATTTATATATTTTTATGGTCTGAAATATGCTGTCTCCTGGAGAATTTTGATATGTTTCTGAGTAAAAATGCATATTATTTGTTTTAAGGATTTATTTATTTTTATTTTATGTGTATGTATAAGTGCCTGTTTATATGTGTGTGTGTGTGTGTGTGTGTGTGTGTGTGTATGTGTGTTGTGTGTGCATAGTTCAAAAGAGGATGTCATATCCCCTGGAACCTCTGGAACTGGAGTTACAGATGAGCTGACCTGTGAGTACTGGGAACTGAACATGGGTCCTCTGCACTGGCAACAAGTATATTTAACCTCTGCACCATCTTTCCAGCCTGAAAAGCATGCATTCTGCTGTTGCTTAATGGAGTATTTTGTACATGTCAGTTAGATCTTACTTGGTTTATAGTGAAGTTCAACTTTTTTTCATTTCCTTCTGTCTTGTTCAACATATAATTGAAAATGAGATATTAACTATTATCATTGATTTGGATATTTCTCTCTCTTTTTAAAAAAAAATTTTATTTATTTTTTATGTGTATGCGTGTACTGTCTGCATGCAGGTCTGTGCGCCCGTGTCGTGCAATGCCGCGAAGGTCAGAAGCAGGTGTCGGGTTCCCCTGGAACTAGAGTTAAAGATGGTTCTCAGCCGCCATGTGGGTGCTGGGGATCGAACCTGAGTCCTCTGCAAGAGCAGTCGGCACTCTTAACAGCTAGGCCATCTTTCCAGCCCCTGGATATTTCTCTGTTAAGCTCTGTCAGTTTTTGTTTTATGCATTTCAGCTTTGTTGTTATGTACATATGTGTTTATAATTACTGCATCTGATTGATGGAATTGATAGATGGACATGTCTGTCATTATAACATGCTTTTATGCATTTCTAGTAACAATTTGACTCAAAATCCATTTTGTCTGATACAAATAGAGCCAATCTAGATGTATTTTTGCTAATGTTTACACAATATATATCCTCTAATTTTACTTTCAAACTATTTGAAAATAATTTGAACCTAGAGTGTCTCTCTTGTAGACAATATATAATTGGATCATTTAAAAATTTCTAGCTTTTGGGGCTGGAGAGTCGGCCTTAAGAGCGCCGACTGCTCTTGCAGAGGACCTGGGTTCGATCCCCAGCACCCACATGGTGGCTGAGAACTGTCTTTAACTCCAGTTCCAGGGAAATCCGACGCCCTCTTATGACCTCTGCAGCATTGCACAACACAGGTTCACAGACCTGCATGCAGACAGTACATTCAAACACTTAAAGAATAAATAAAAAAAATAAAATTCTTTTTTTTTTTATTGATGCTTTGTGTATTTCATACATCATTTTCCAATTCAGTTCAGGCATATATCCCCTTCCCTTCCCTTCCCCCCACCCCTACCCATCCCAGATCATGCATTCTGCCATAACTTTTCTGCATCTTTCTCTGCTTTTTTGTTTTGTTTTCTTTTCATTTTTTAACAATAAGTGATAATTTGTGAGTACAAGCATCCTTCATGTAAAACCAATTTGCAAGCAGTTGTGCCCAAACCCACACAGCTCATGGGTCCCACCATCCAGCAGGGGTGGCTTGTATGTTCAATCAAGTTGATCAAATGAGTGTCCAGTCTATATTGTTGTAGTTTCACCATTAACCCCAATCGTAGCCCTTACATTCTACCATGCCCCCTCTGCCACAGATTGTTCCCTAGGCTTAGAAAAGGGCACAGGTGGATGAGAAGCAAAACAGTCTACTTTCTCTGGAGCTGATATCTTGGTCTCTAGTCAATTCTGGCTGTTTTCTTTCATGGGCTGCCAGCTTGTCCAGGCATAACCTTTTGATCCTACTAATGAAGCACATGCAATTAGATATATAGGTATTTAAACAGTATAATATATAGCCTTTCGATCCTACTAATGAAGCACACGCAATTAGATATATAGGTATTTAAACAGTACTAATTGTTACGGTAGGTTACTTTGGTATAGACACAGATGTTTGGATGGTATGTTAATTCATGAATTACATTTTCTTCTGTTAAGTATGGCAGGGTCTTCGTGTGGTTTATAACATCTCCTAACCATTAGAGGATGTAAGCTTGTGGCATCAGCCATGGGTTATTCCTCCAAGGAGAGAGCTAATAGCCAATTAGATTTGGGATATACAGACATATGGCTGCCACTGCTGCACAGTATTTCCAGGCAGATGAGGTGTATCTGGTGCTGATGGAGGAGTCTTGCTTGACTCAAGGAGACCTATATTTGCTTTATTGGTTTAGTGGTCTTTGGTAACACTCTCTGGCATTCCAGAGACCATCTGTATACTTGCAAGTGCGGTCTCCATACATCTTTCCCATGTTTATATCAGGTCTTCAACAGCAGGGCCTTATCGCCTCTCTTCCTGCAGATATCCCAGTTTGGAGGCAACGAGCCTTTACCTTTTGTGGGGGCTTGGATCCCCTGGCCAACATCTCCTTGGTAGAATAATCCATTGTTGATGTCAGAGCTCCTGTATTAATATATGTTGTTTAAGTGCATAGCTTAAGGAGACTTTAGCATTATATTTGGTTCTGAATAGAGAATAATCCTTTTTAGAGTTTCTATGTCCATTAGTCAATTAAAGTTTGAACCTAGAGTGTCTCTCTTGTAGACAATATATAATTGGATCATTTAAAAATTTCTAGCTTTTGGGGCTGGAGAGATGGCCTAGTGGTTAAGAGTGCTGACTGCTCTTGCAGAGGACCTGGGTTCGATCCCCAGCACCCACATGGTGGCTGAGAACCATCTTTAACTCCAGTTCCAGGAGAATCCGACGCCCTCTTCTGACCTCCGCAGCACTGCATGACACGGGTGCACAGACCTGCATGCAGACAGTACATTCAAACACTTAAAGAATAAATTAAAAGAAAAACAATAAAATTCTTTTAAAAAATTTCTTGCTTTTAATCAGTTTTATATGTGATATGATCAATGATAAGTGAGAGCCTACAATTGGTATCTGATATTTTTATGAATGTCTATTTTCTTTATTGTCCTTGTGTTACTCCATTAACCAATTTTGATGTTAAATAAACAGTTCTTAGGCTACCACTTAAACTCACTTGTTGTGTGTATATGTATGCATAATTTTGTACATAGATATGTATAATTTTAAACTGATTTTCTTAATGGTGCTCTGGGCTTGCAATCAATAACATTATCATTAAAATAGGTTAGGCTTTAACTAGGTAGGACTGTTGATTGTTTTTCTCATTTGGCAGCTTACATCACACCAAACCTTCTGATACTATGAGAACTAGTGCTCAGGGAGGAGGCTTCGAGGTCCGTTCTAGTGTGGGTCCACTAAGTCTTATGCTCAGAGTATCCGATGTTTTCCTACCTTCAAGCTCTGGGAGGCAACCAAGGGCAAAGGTAGTAACTTACATTGTATTGAGAGTGTCTTCCGCCTTCCATACTAACAACTCTAAGGGATATTTCCTATATTTGACTCCAGGGTTTTTTCTAGATAGTCTAGTTTCTTAGGAGAGCACTCTCACTTTATGTAGCATATGTTTATTAAATATGTATGTGAATATATATGTGTGTATGTATATGTGTGTTTTAACGTCTACTAATAATGTTTCCCTATAGCTTTTTTTTCAAACACCTTTACTGTTATTTAACTCTCCTCCCTCTCCCTCTGAATTATCTGCTATTCCTTTTCCTCAGTTAGAGCACCTGCCCCCAGTTTCCTACTCTCCCCCTATATAGAATTCTTTTCCTCCTTGGGCATGGTCCTGTTCTACTTTCCTGGCTTCTGCAGTTATTTCAGGTTATATATTAAAATCTAAAATTTGGAGCTAAGATCGACAAGGAATAGAGAATATGCTTTATTTGTCTGAGTCAGGTTTACCTTACTCAGTATAATATTTTCAAATTCAATCATTTATCAGTAAATTTATTGATTCCACTTTTCTTTATAGCTGAATAGAACTCTACTGTGTGTGTGTGTGTGTGTGTGAGTGTGTGTCACATTTTCTTTATCTAGTCATCAGTTGAAGGACATAGAGGTTTCCATTTCCTATCTTTTGTAAGTAGAGCAGCAATGAGCTAAGCAAGTATCTTTATAGTAGCAAATCAAGTGCCTAGGGTATGTGTCAAGGTGAGGTATAGCTTGGTCATGTGGTAGATTACTGCACATTCTCCAAACTGGGTTTGGAGTTGCTCTAGTTTGCAACCCACCAACAGTGAATGAGGCTCCTCCTTGCCATGTCCATGCCAGCATTTTTCCTTATACCCATTGATCATTTGTTTCTTTTCTTTTTTCTTTTCTTTTCTTTTCTTTTCTTTTCTTTTCTTTTCTTTTCTTTTCTTTTCTCTTCTCTTCTCTTCTCTTCTCTTCTCTTCTCTTCTCTTCTCTTCTCTTCTCTTCTCTTCTCT
>VZQC01004268.1:3232181-3288192 GCA_009823505.1 Rhizomys pruinosus
TTTTTTTTTGTCTTTTAGAGACAGGGTTTCCCTGTAGCTCCAGCTGTCCTGGAACTCACTCTGTAGATCAGGCTGGCCTTGAACTTACAAAGATCCACCTGCCTCTGCCTCCCAAGTTCTAGGATTAAAGGCGTGCGCCACCATGCGCGGCTACTTTGTTCTTTTAACACATATGTCATCCCACTACTGTCCTGTCTCTTTGGCTTCTGATGTGAAATCAACTACTAATTTTAAAAACAATTTTATTTATTATTGTGTGTCGGGGGGGAGGCCCACATGTACCATGGTGTGCCTGCAGACACTAGAGGACAGCTTTGTGGAACCGATTCTCTCTACCTGCACGTGAGTTCTGGGAATTGAACTCATGTTACCAGGCTTTGAAGGCCAGTACTTTACCTGCAGAGCCCTCTCCTTGGCCCCAAAATGACTCCCATTCCTGGTTAATGGGCTTCTGTTTACTAAATTCAACCAGCACGTTTATAATTTCACCTTAATCTTCATTTCTTAGCTACTCCACTGTAGATGAGCTATTAGGGCTGTCTCAGATTTTTCTTGAGTATCTCATAGCTGCAAAGCAGGGCTGTTCTAGATTTTCACATAGTCATCAAAGTCTGTATGGGCATCTCATTGTACTTTCAAGATGTTTGAGTAGTTCATTGTTTGCCTAGTTGCTACCTGTTCTAGTTTGTCTTCCATTGCTGTGACAAAACACTCTGACCAACACCAACTTGGGGAGGAAAGGGTTTATTCAGCTTACATCTCCTGGGTCACAGTTCATCACTCAGGGAGACCAAGGCAGGAACTCAGGGCAGGAACCTGGAGGCAGGAGCTGAAGCACAAGCCATGGAGGAATGCTGTTCGCTGGCTTGCTCCCCTGGCTCGTGCCCAGACTGCCTTCTTATACCATACACAACCACCTGCCTAGGGTGGCAATACTCATTGTGGGCTGGGCCCTCCCACACTGCTCGACTATCAAGTCAATACTCCACAGATGTGGCCACAGGCCAATCTAATGGAGCCAATTCCCCAATTGAGGCTCCCTCAACCCAGGTGTGTCAAGTTGACACCAAAGCTATCCAGCACACTACCCATACCTCGGAGTTAAAGAACTGCTTGAAATTTATCTCCCTCCCCCATGCCATTAGGGACAAGACTAGCAGGGTTTTTAGCACTGGTCAAGTTCTATGTTAGACCAAATAAAGTGACCTTGTATGCGAGGTCTTCCAGGGAACCATCAGACAAACCAAGTAACAACAAACTGGGTTTGAGGAGACTCAGGCTATTTTCTTTTCCTTGTCAGTGGCCACCAGGCTGCTGGCTCTCAAGGAAACAGAGAAGCTGGAGAAGGAGGAATGGGACAGGGACAAGTTAAAAAAGCCTCACATCTCATTTTTAAGTTCAGATCCTTTTCTTTATTCAGCCCTCCTAGAGTGTCATTAGTTTTGGCCAATTTCAGAGGATTTTTTTTTTTTTTTGGAAAGCTTTCTTTTGGTTTTTATGGAGCAATAAAAATGTGAAAGTCCTCATTCCAGCATCTCTACTAATAGCACCCAATTTCAGACAAACTGATTTCTACCAAAAAAAGAATATAAGCCTGATTAAACAAAACTAGCCTAAGTAACTCAGATCAGGGGAGACCAAGGAAACAGGGTGATAAGCACAACAAGTTCTCCTGGATTGCTTATTGGAATAACAACAGCAACAGGAGCAACAGCAACACATTAGTGGAAAAGCTGGTGAAGTCTGAAGGAAGAATGTAGTTAAGATGTGGGGGTTTGGGCACAACAATCTGTAGATTGGTTTTGCACGAAGGATGCTTATACTCATGGATTATCACTTATAGCTAAAAAATGAAAAAAAAAACCCTGAAAGATGCAGGACAGTTATGGCAGAATACATGATCTGGGATGGGGTGGGGGTGGGGGGGAAGGGAAAGGGAAATATGCCTGATCTGAATTGGAAAATGATGTACGAAATGCACAAACCATCAATAAAATTAAATAAAAAAATAAAAAAGATAACAAGGTGCTAATGTTAATTTCTTAGCCTTGAAAATATACCATGGTCATATAAGATGCTAACATGAAGGGAAAATGAGTGGAAATTGTACAAGAAATCTCTCCCTTCTCTCTTTCCATTTTCTTCTGGAAGTCTAAAATAGTTTCAAAGTTAAAAGTGTATTTAAAAATGAAGATAATCTGAGCTGGAGAGATGGTTATATGGTTCACAGACCTTGCTGCTCTTCAGAGGACCCAAGTTCAGTTGCTGGGATCCACACCGTGGTGGTGGTGAGGGGGTGTCCACAACCACCTATAACGACAGCTACATGAGATCCAAGACCCTCTTCTGGCTTCCTCAGGCACCTGCACATACATGGCATGCAGCATCCATCCCCCAGCACATATTTTTTAAAAAGCCTTTAAATAATGATGATAATCTAATCAATCACTTCATCAGTTATATAGATAACAAGTTAGCTTATGCAATATGTTTAATAGAAAATGTCATTCAGCTGTTATTTCTTTCTTTATTTCTTCCTTGATCCATTCATTATGAACTTTGCAGGTAAATGGATGGAACTAGAAGATATTATGTTAAGTGAAGTAACACAGTCCCAGAAAAACAAACGATGAATGGTATCCCTCATCTGTGGATGCTAGCGCCAATTACCTAGTAGTAAGTATTTCTTGTTCAGGGCTCCTTGAGCTTTTGTCCAAGTAATTGGGAGTTGTGCATAATGGAAACAACAACAACAACACAACAACAACAACAGAAAAGACTGTGTCAAAGAATTGACTGAAATGGTGAACTTCTGCTTGAAACAGTCAACTTCTATATTGAGAATTTTGAGAAAGACTGAGAAAAAGATGAAAAACATGTTTGGCAGAATGCATGAGCTCTGGTGGGGTGGGGGAGTAAGGAGGGGGACATGGGTCTAGATTTGACTTGTAACATAATCTTGTACATATATATATATATATATATATATATATATATATAAAACAATAAAAAAAGAAAAATTATGAGCCCTATGCTTACCTAAGAGATCTCATCCCCATTGAAAGATAAAGGCACACAAAGATAAAAAGAAATGTCATTCAGGAATTGAGAATCTTTTAAAAAATGAAAGATCACTATGCACCAATCGGAATGGTCAAAATCCAAAACACAGACATCAAAGGATGCTCAGGATGTAGAGCAATAGGAGATCTCAGTCACTGTTGATGAAGGGCAATCTGATACAGCCACATGGAAGACACTTTTGCAGTATCTTACAAAACTAAACATAACTTTACCATACGATCCAGCAATTGTATTCTATTTCCTCAAATGAATCAAAAGCTTATGCTCACAGAAAAAAACATGCATGAATTTTTATAGAAACTTTATTTATTTTTGTCCTAACTTGGAAGCCATCAAAATGTCCTTCAGTAGCCGAGTAGATTAGCAAATTGTGATACACCTAGTCAATAGAATATTACCACCTAACAAGGAGTGTATTAGCAATCCGTGAGAAAATGTGGAAGAAATGAATGCATTTTGTTGAGTGAAAGAAGCTAGTTTGTAAAATATGCTTAATCCCATTGAGATTGTACAAACGATCAATGTTTTGAAGGCGTTCAGAAAGAGGTATGAATAGGCAGAACTTAGGGATGTTTAGGACTATGACCATTTTACATGATAACTACATGTTGCTATACATTTGTCCAACTTACTACAGAAAGTGAACCCAAATATAAACTATGAAATTTATTTAGTGATAATAATATTCCAAGCATAGTAAATATACCATACAAATATAATATGTTAAAACCAGAGTCTCTGTGATAAGAGGAACTAGGTTTTCCCAACCTAAAACTTATCTAAGAAGTGATAGCTTGATGAAAAAGAAAATAAGCTATGACTCTAATATGCAGAGTAGCCATATTTTGAGTTTCTAAATAAGAACATTTTATGTAATTTGTAAGACTGGACAGTTTTAGGAAGAAAGAAAAAAATCAGTTTTTATTTTCTGAAGCAACTAAAGAGACAAATTTACAGAATTGTTCTTTCTAGTTATGATTAGGTCTGGTCAAAAGGCTAAGCTTTGCATTTTGTTTTAAGCAATGAACCCAAGCAGTATGCATGCAAAGGAATATTTTAAAATCATGCCAATAGCTCCCTTTCTTAATTTCCCTAATCTTAACCAACCACGAAGCATACTTTTCTTTGCTTCCATGGAGAGCAAAGGCCGAAAGGAACAAAAAATTTCCTGTGTATAATTATTAAATAGCTCCCTTTTCTCCATAGGATAAAAGAAAACACTGTTCATAGTCTGGTTCTTAGCCATCTCATGGTCTTATTTGTGATACAATTAGAAAAGATCAGTGAGCATATCTAATGAGTATGTAGTTTGTAGAGGTCCTTTGTGACATTCTAGAGACCTGGCTGTGGATCTCCGTAATAGTCTCCATCTCCAGTGTTAAGAACATTGATGTGCTTTCTATAATTTTTATTGATCTATTTAAATACTTTATTATTTTTATGTCTGTGAGTGTATTGCCTGAATTTATGTAAGTGCACCTGTGTTGTACAATGCTCATAGAGGGCATTGGATCCCTTGGAATTAGATTATAGATGGTTGTTAGCTATAATGTGGATGCTGGGAGCTGAACCCTGGGTCCTCTGCAAGAGCAGCAGGTGCTCTTAACTGCTCAGCCATCCCTCTCGCCCCTTTCCACCATTTAAAAAGTTTAAGTATGGGGCTGGAGAGATGGCCTAGAGGTTAAGAGCACCAACTGCTCTTGCAGAGGACCCAGGTTCGATTCCCAGCACCCAGATGGTGACTGAGAACCATCTTTAATGCCAGTTCCAGGGGAATCCGACGCTTTCTTCTGACCTCCTAGGCATTGCACGACATAGGTGCACAAACCTACACGCAGACAGTACATTCATACACATAAAAATAAATAAAAATTAAAAAAAGCAAAAGCATGACTACATGGTTGTTTAAAAAAAAAAGCTTAAGTATTTAACACTTTATAACCCAGCAGCTCCTAGCTCTCTAAATCTCCTGTGTGACTTCCTTCTTCGTTACTAGTCGTGAGATGCCCTCACCAGCCTTCTCTTCCTTCCTGTTTGTCCCCAAGTTTGAGTTGAGTTTCTCTTCTGTACACATTTGCATTCTTACAATATAACAGTTCCTTGGCTATACTAGATTGGTTTTGACCTCTAACTCACTACATGGTAAGCCCTTTGAGAATAGTATTATTTAATCTCTAAATCTCTAGCACTTGGAACATAACCTTGAAAGAAAATTGGAAGGGAAGTGACTAGATTTCTACATTTATTTTACCAATGTCCATCAACTGATTTTCTTTTTCCTTTGAGACTGTTCTCACTGTGTTGCCCTGGGCTGGTCTGAACTTTGTGAGCTCAAGTGATCTTCCTGCCTCCATTTCTTAAGTAGCTGGGACTACAGGTATGTGCAAACGTGTCCAGTTGGATATTTTTCTTATGCAGGTTGTATGTTGGGTGCTGAGGACACTGTTGTGACTTTATGGGATTTGTATTTCATTGGGGGAGAGAAAAGAATTTGAAGGCTTCCTATGTGCCTAAAAAGGACAGGTGAGGAAAGATGGTATAGAATTAATCGGAAGGAGCTATAGGACTTACCTGAGGCTTGTGTTTGGGGAAGACTTCTCAAAAGCTAAACTGAACCTATAAATAATAGAACATGACAGCTGGGAGGGACTGGGGCAGATAGAATACAGAGAAAAAGGATATTGACATGGAGAGGTTGGTTTATGCAAGAACTGAAAAAATGGGGGTGGGGCAGGAAGATACAGATAAGGCTGCAGAAGCGATTTGGGCCAATTCCACCCAGCCCTTGATCAAAGTCTCGAAAAGGATCCCAAGTTTACTGTCAGTGCAAACTTTGGAAGGTATGGTCACCAAGGTGACCGACATGACTTATGTGTTGGAAGTGCTATTCTGGCTCTTAGGTGAGAATCTGTTTCAAGAAGCAAGGTAAGACCAGGCAGAAGGCTACTGAAGGTGTAGCTGAGAGAATCTGGTGGCTTGTGCAGATGAAGGTAGTGGTGGAAGTAGGAAACACCTATGGAAGCTGGCTTTCAGCAATATCTGTCTCCTAAGTATCCTAAATCTCTTTGTACTAAAATGGCTAGCTGATTCCATTTTTTTGGAGTCAGCGTGGCAAACTGACATTAAGAGGACTGATAAACAGAAGAAAACAGGGCAGGAGACAGCCTGGTGGCAGGCATGTTCCATGATCTCAATCTTTCCTTATACTTTTATAGTAGGATTTTAAAATGTGATGAGAGAAAGGCCAGACACATATTCTTCTGAGTGTTCTTCCCCTGGAGACTCACACATCACCACAGGGTAGTGGGGTCATGTATAAGGGGTTTGAAGATGTGTGTCTGTACATTTGTGTGTTTCACGTCAGGCCTTTTTTAAGTAAATGGTTTGAGGATGTTACCTTGCTGTGGGCTTTTTCCTAGGATGCCTTTCATTCTTGTGGCTACCACATTCACAGATTCAAATATCTTTGCTAGTAAAATATTCAGGAAAAAAAGAAAGTTCTAAAGTATAAAAATGGAACTTTCTTTGTGACAGGTACTACTATGCAGTATCCTTGTGAGTGATGCATAGGTAATATATCTAGTACTAGAAGGGGGCTATTTATAGCTTATATGTAAACACTAGACCATGTTATATAAGAGCCTAGAAAATCTACAAATTGTGTATCTTCAGGGTGGTGGTAGATGTACAGGACTCTGGATGACAGTAGTGTATACCCCATAGATACTTGTTAAAGAAATTGAATCCAGTTAAAAATTTGCCTAACTGCATGCCTTTAATCCTAGAACTTGGGAGGCAGAGGCAGGTGGATCTTTGTGAGTCCAAGGCCAGCCTGGTCTACAGAGTGAGTTCCAGGACAGCTGGGGCTACGAGGAGACCCTGTCTCAAAAAAAAAAAAAAAAAAGAAAGAAAGAAAATCAGTGTAGTACTCAATAAAAAAATGGAGTAGATAGATGGATAGGTGGAGGAATAAAGGACTGAGTGAGTGAGTAACTAAGTGAGCTATTCATCTATAAGAAGATTGGATTTATTGAAGAACCCTTATACAATGTTTTCTCACCATATAGATTTTTCGGAACCATTAAAGAGAAAATGTAGTCAACAAAATGTAAACATCATTTTAAACAATGATATATTGATGTTCATGATGTAGACCCTTATCTAAGAATTATCACATGTACTGAAAGAAAAGAAAATGAAAATTCCACAATTAAAGTACAACCCAATATGTCACATATTAATAATATAGTGAATGATTCAAGCATCCCACTAAAAACGAATATGGAAACCATAAAAAAATTTGCCTAAATAGCATACTTTAAAACACCAACCATCTTCCTTTCTTCCTTCCCTCCTTTCTTTTTCTTTTTTTTTGTATGTGTATGAATGTACTGTCTGCATGCAGGTTTGTGCAACCATGTCGTGCAATGCCACAGAGGTCAGAAGAGGGTCTTGTATTCCCCTGAAACTGGAGTTCTCCTGGAATTGGAGCTACAGACGGTTCCTAGCCGCCATGTGGGTGCTGGGGATCGAACCCGTGTCCTCTGCAAGAGCAGTTGGTGCTCTCAACCGCTAAGCCATCTCTCCAGCCCCCCTCCTTTCTTTTTTTCCTTCCTATTGGTGCTTTCTTTCTCTTTATTTGCGCCCCCCCCACTTCCTGGTATTGGCAGTCTAACATTTAACTGATATCTCAGTGTTTTGTTAGCTGTTGGTGAGTCAAGAGACCTTTAAGTTTAGGGCCAGGAATATTTTTATGAGAATCTATAAACATGTTAGCATCCTCAGAGTTCCAGACTCAGCTCTTTCGCTGTCTGTTAAGGGTCATGTAGGCTACTGTTGAGTGGAAGATTCACCACTGAAAAACAACACTGTATTCGAATTTTCTCCAATAACCTTAAAATAGGAAAAAAAAAGTCAGTCCTTTTCCTAGTGGAGATTATAGAACTTGTACACAGCTACTAAATTCTTGAATGGGTTTCCTATTACTAATACATAGGTAAATATTTTAAACATATACATTGCTTCTAATTTGAAATGGAATCTTTTCAATTCCAGGGTCATTTGGCTCATGAAGGAAAGTCCCTGAGTACCACTTTGTGTATTTTCACATCCAGACTTCTGAGCCCATTTGAAAATGAACACACAGTCTTTTTATAACTGTGGTGATGTACAGAAGCCTTTCCAGTGGACTTGTTCAGAGGCGGCATTTTTCAGTAACTTTTGCTTTAAAGAATCCATGGACTCAGAAGCATAAGTCTCCTGGTCTTCTCTGGGAAATTAATTGTGAAGAACGCCAGGGAAAGGATGGGATTCCGACTTGCCTAAGTTTCTCCTTTAATCGCAGCACTGCTGAGAATCAGAGCCAGTGAGTGGGGTTGGGACCCCTGCCAGGGAACGGGAAGAGGTGCCTGGGAGAGCTCTTGCCCTTGCCTCGGCCGAGTGGGCAGGGCATCTCAAAATGCAGACAAATGTATGCAAAATGAGCAAGAACGACAAGCGGGGGTTGCCCTTCCTGTCCTTTCACAGTGTGCCACTTACCATGCCACTTGTTTTATAAAGAGAGACCTTTGAGCTGTCCTAAGTGGGCTGCCGTGGATGGGGGATGGGATGTTATGAGGAATTTGCTCTACTTCAGATGTTAGATGTTTCATAAAGAAAGAACTTGACTCGGCTCACAGTTCCATAGGCCAGACCTTTAAGACTGGGTGGCCCATCTACTGGGTATCTTAGTCATGATGGACCCTGGTTTTTGTCACCTCTTCTGTGTTTATACATGCGTTTGGAGGCCTGAGATTGACACCAGGTATCTCCCTCAGTTGTTCTCCACCTTAATTTTTGAGGCAGAACCCTCACAGCAACTGGGGCTCACTGATTGGGTAGATGGGATGACAGTCCATCACCAGCAGTCTTCCTGTCTCTACCTCCCAGGAGCTGGTTACAGATGTATAACACCGTGACTGGCTTTTAATGTAGGTGCTGGGGCTCTGAGCTCAGGCCATCATGCTTGTGTGATGAGAACTTTATTGACTGAGCCATCTTCTGCTCGGGCTTGCTCTGTTTTTATAACAAGCAGTTTCCGTGGGAGCTAATCCAGGCCCATGGTCCCAACTCTTCTCTTAGAAGACTGTCCGTCCATGAGAGTAGTGCTGCCGTGATCCAGGTACCGTCTATGAGGCTCCACCTCATAAGTGTTCCAGAACCTTAACAGTTCCTCCCCAGTGGAGTCTAAACCTCTAGAATAAGATAATCCTACAAACCATGGGAAAATAGAGTAAATGATTATTATATTTGTTTTATTTGGTAAAACTCATCTTATCCCTTGAACATTTGTTCATTATTTCAAAATGAAAATGTTCTATGGCTCGTTAAAAATTGCTCGGTAGGTAATTCATGTGATTGTCAGGTGACTACAAAATAAAAGAATGAACAAACACAAACTGAGGAGGGCTTTAAAGGTTTTATTTCTATCCAGATAGTTTAAGAAATAGAGAATAGGGAGCTGGAGAGATGGCTCAGCGGTTAAGAGTGCCCACTGCTCTTGCAGAGGACCCAGGTTTGAGTCCCAGCACCCACATGGCAGCTAAGAACTGTCTCTAAAAAAAAAAAAAAAAGAAATAGAGAATAATAACTAGGAGTATGTGTGAAACCAAAACAATGCTTATGTTACCTGAATACTTCATCCTGAAAGATCTGGACCATGCCTGACATACCTAAGGTATGGAGCATGGAACCTACTCTGTACCATGGTGGGGTCCTAAATGAGGAGTCTCCTAAAGGTGTCCCCCTATGTTTCAGGGCAGAATCAGGTTATGGGATGGTCTCCTTTCTTTTCCTGTTTGTTTTCTAATGCAATGCCAGGTCCCACACCATGGCCATTTGGCAGCATGCCAGGGAGGCACGCCTGCATATCTCCCACAGTGTTTATGGTGCCAGCTGCTTCCTTGGCATCCAATGAAGTTTTGCCAGCTTTTGTTTGGGATTTTCCTAAAGCTCATGTTAATGTCTTCGAGATCGTAAATGGATGAGGTGTTTCCACATCTGTAACCACCAAGCATTGCTCAGTGGAAAATGATGAGAAGTCGCTTGGATATCTCTGTAAGAAGCCTAAGGAAAGAGTGTGTAGCACTTTTACAAAGCAGCCTCATACCAGTGCTTCCCTGAGGTCTCTTGGCAAATCAAGAAAGTAAATATTACTTGTGCCAGCAGTTTATAAGGCCTAAATAAGTTAACTAACCCAGAGCAATTTAACTAGCAGTTATTATAGCCATAACTCAAGCCCAGAAATTTTTTTTCTAAAAATTAATAAACTGGGGCTGATGAGATGGCTCAGCAGTAAAAGTTTGCTTTGTCAGTCTGACAACTCGAGCTGGATGTCCAGAATCCTCGGTGAAAGGAGAGAAATGACTGACTGAGAAAAGTTGTTCTCAGACCTACGCATGCACACGCACTCCTCCATCCTGCATTCACACACATGAGAAATAAAAGTTAAATAAAAGCAGATTAGATGAAGTTTAAAATATAATAAAAAATTAAAAATTAAAATAAAAAATAGATGACCTCTTACACTAGTTTTAGGTTCACAGGAAAATTAAATAGAAAGTACAGAATTTTCATATTGCCCTTGTTCCCTAATGAAGCCATAGGAGTGGTCCTGCTGCTGAGACTCCAGAGCTCCAGAGCTGCTAGGATACGATATTAACCTTTGATGTCATAATGACACCAAAATTAAAACTCTTAGGTATAAGCTTGAGTCCAGAAAAGCTACAGGGGTGGATGGGATTTCTCAAGGCCTAGGGACCCGATCTCTGCCCCAGTGTTCACAGGATGCCAGACATGGGCTTTATGTTTTAGTGTCTGTTCTCTGGGGTTTCAGATTATCTCTGGGGCATTTGATCATGTCCATAATTTGCATTGCTTATATTTGGAATAGGGAGAAACACTCCAAGTCCATCTAACCATTTATCTTGGAAATACACAATTGGTTTTGATTTTACGAGCTCACAAATAAAGCACTTTTCTAAGTCTTTGGACATTTTATTTGATACTAGAATGAATTGAGATTCTGTGACTATGTGGATTAAATAATTGTGTTCTTGTCAGCATTAGGGGGAACAGAAGCAGGACGCACATCACCACATTGTCACCCTCAGCCATCTGAGGTATTCCCCTAGACTTTTAGAAACCTTGACTTAAGTCAAGGTTTTTTTCATGGCTTTGATGTAGAAAAGCATTTTAGCACTAGCTAGCTTATGAAGGAGAATTGGGGCTTAATAAAGGTATTTTAATTTAGCTTAAGTAAGGGTTAAGAGAGAAGCACTCAGAAGGAAAGAGAAGACACTTGAGAACATAAGCATAGAAAATCTTAGAAAACCAGTCACACCTAAGTGTGGGTGTGGGCTTTTAAATGGAGAGTCTCAGCTCATTCACAGAGATACATGCACAGCCATGTTTACTGCAGCTCTCTTCACAATAGCAAAGAGCTGGAACCAACCCAAATGCCCCTCAACCAATGAGTGGATAGAGAAAACATGGTAAATCTACACAATGGAGTTCTATGCAGCAGTAAAGAAAGATGGCATCATGAACATTGCAGGTAAAGGGATGGAACTAGAAGATACTATGCTAAGTGAAGTAACACAGTCCCAGAAAAAAAAAAACTATGAATGGTATCTCTCATCTGTGGATGCTAGCACCAAGTACCTAGTTGTAAGGTTATTGTTGTATTGTCAATGTCAATGTTATATTCCTCTTTTTTCTGAAAGCAACTGTGCTTTTATAATGCGAATCCCTTAATAGGCTCTAGAATTAACCTACCACTTATTTTCAGACTTTGTAATCTTGATATATGTGTAGAGGATATGTAGGCATATTTTTAGAGTAATATAAATTTAAAAAGGAAAAATGTGAATCCTGAAATCCGATATGGAAAAAAAAACCTAGTTTATTTTCAGATGACATAATTTTAGTATAGGTATGACATAAATATATGCATATGGTGAAAAAATACAAATTGGAGGGAACAACAACAACAAAAAAAACAGAACAAAGAACCAACTGAAACAGTAAAGTTCTCCCCAAAACAATAATTCTCTGCTTTGAAAAGCTTTAAACAGACTAGGAAAAGATATAAGGCAGGTATGGGAGAATGTGTGAACTCAGGTGGGGTAGGGGCCATGGAAAGGGAAATGAGTCTAAATCGGTCTGAGAAATGATGTATGAAATGCACAAAACTTCAATAAAAACATTAAAAAACCTTTAAAACAATTATTTTTATTTTCTGTATATGAATGTTATATCTGCATGTATGCAAGTGCACCCATGTTGTGTAGTGCCCATGGAGGGCAGAAGAGGGCATTGGATTCCCTGGAACTGGAGTTATGGGTGGATGTCAGCTGCCATGTGGGTGCTGGAAAATAAACTTAGGGTCCTCTGCAAGAACAGCCATGCTCTTAACTGCTGAGCCATCTCTCATAGCTCATTATTATTATTTTTAAATACTCATATATAAACTTTTGAAAGTTACAATTTTCAAAGAGTTTTTAAGAAACCTAGATGAGATCCCTGGGTGGTTCCTTAGGGACTCTTGACAAGATTCCAGTTGATAAGGTAAAGTCTAGCTCACAAAGATAAGCACAGGTAAGATTTTTTTCTGTAAACCAAGGTAACAGTTTTGCTTGAGATTCTCAGGCCATGTAAAGGAATGAGGCACTGCCCAAGGTCGTGTACATTTAGGCCTTAAATCCGATCATTGCTGCTTCAACATAAAATCTGCATGTATGAATGGAAAGTTAACTTTGTGTGGACAGCCTTTACAGGAAAGCTTAATTGTGTTAAAATTATTGCTTTTCAGTTGGTCAGAAGCTTCAATCAGATGCTGCAGAGAGGAGCTTCTTCCCCTTCTCATGTCTTAGTAACTTTTCTATCTCTTTGTCCTCTCTTGTATGTCTGAGAAGGGTATAGGCTTCAGAGCTTGTACCCTCTGAAATGCATGTTGAAATTTAATCCTCACAAGGAGACATTAAAAAGATGAAGCCAGCCGGGACTTTTAAGAAGTGATGCGTGCTCTGCCCTCATGGATAGATTAATCCATTCCTATGATCAGTGCATTAAAGGATTAGTGAGTTAATGGATTATCTCAAGACTGGATCTGCTATGAAAGCCTGTTTAGCTAAGACTGTCCTGTACTCCCCATTTCTTGCCAAGGGATGCCCTGTGATGCCTTGCAGACTGTAGGGTAGGAAGATCATCATCAGGTGCAACCTCCATCTTGGACCAGAAACATGAGCCCAAATAGATCCATTTCCTTTAGAGCTTACTCAGCCTGTCTAATTAGCAATGGGCGGTATTCATCTGGATATGGTGCTTTCTGTATTGAAAGATCACTATTTACCAACTTGGTCTCTGTAGTAGATAGAGGTCTATTCATAACATATATTGCTTCTTGTGAGAGTTTTGACAAGTTGTTTCTTTCACATACTTTGTCTGTGTCATAGAGGTATATATGAAGCTTATTTCTTATCATTTTACAATGAGTGTGCCCTGAAGCCTGTCTTCTTTTTCCTTTAAATTATTAATGAAATGTGTTTTCCTTCTTTTTTCTTTTTCTTACCTGAAGTAGAGGATAATTTTATTAACCTTTACAAGATCTAGTTTTTGCTTTGGGTGATCTTGTCTATTGATTCCTTATTTTTAATTTCATTGCTTTTTTTTTTTTCCTTCGGTATTTTTGAGACAGGGTCTCCCTGCAGCCCCAGCTGGCCTCGAACTTGACCAGGCTGGCTTTGAACTCACAAAGATCCACCTGCCTCTGCCTCTTGAGTGCTGGGATTAAAGGTGTGTGCCACCACACCCAGTCCTTCATTAGTTTCTTTTCATTTTTATTGTCTACCTTTCCCTGCTTACTTTGGTTCAATTTACTCTTCTTTCCTATGTCCTACTGTGGTTAATTTGGATCTTCTTGTATAATATATATAGCCAATGCTATTTTCCCTCTAAACATTGTTTTTAATGTATCCCATAAAGTCTACATTTGCATTTTCATTTCATTAAAATATTTTTTTAAATATCTTGAGGCTTCTTCTTTGATTCAAACGTTATTTAGAAGAGTTTTGTTTAACCTTCGAGTCCTTTGAGATTTTCCAGCTATGTCTCTGTTGTTGATGTCTAGTTTAATTCCACTGCAGTCTGACAGAAATTTTGGATGATTTCTAATCTTAAATTTGCTAAGATTCCCCCTCCAAAATGTCATCTATCTTGAATGTTCCATGTTTGCCTGAAAATAATGTGTAATCTGATTAATTTTGTTTTCTTATTTGTTGTTTATTTTACTGCGTGTATGTGTGAGTGTACATTCCTACACGTATCCATAGCATGCCTGTGGTTCTGCCTTTCCACCTTGCTCAGGTGAGGTCTTCTGGTTTCTGCCATTGTGCTGCCTGTTCTAGGCTAACTGGTCCGGAGCTCCCGGGTGATTCTCTTTTTTCCACCTCCTATCTTAATGTAGGAGTGCTGGGTTACAGATGCAGGTCACTGCATCCAGGTTTTCATGTGGATTCTGGGGCTCAGATTCTGGTTGTCAGCTTGGCAGGTTGCTGCCTTTTACCTGCTGGGCCATCTCCTTAGCTCTCTGATTTCTTTGGAGGAAGTAGTCTATAGATGTCAATTATATCTGATGCAATGATGGTGCTGTTCAGTTCAGTTCAGTTATGTCTTTAACGATATTCTCCCTGCTGGAGCTGGCCATTCTGAAAGAACACCATTAAAGTCTCCAACTAGAATAGTGAATTAATTTATTTCCATTTCCATTTTCAGTTTTTTTAAAAAATATTTCACACTGTGTTAAGTGCTTAAATCTTAATGATTTCTAAGGCTCTAAAAGCATTGACCCCCCCTTTATCATAATAATGGTAGATCTTCTGTATCCCTGATCATTTTCCTGAAATACACTCTTATTGTAAAATCCTCCCTTATTTCTTGTTCTGATTTTATTTGCTCTTTTGCGTGACAGAGCTTCTCTTTACTTATTGGCACCAGCATGGATATCTTTACTTTTGAACTATGTGTATATCTTTATTTAAAATTTGTAAATAGGGGCTGGAAAGATGGCCTAGCGGTTAAGAGCGCTGACTGCTCTTGTGGAGGATCTGGGTTAGATCCCCAGCACCCACATGGTGGCTGAGAACCGTCTTTAACTCCATTTCCAGGGGAATCCAACACCCTCTCCTGACCTCCTCAGCTTTGCACGACATGGGTGCACAGACCTATATGCAGACAATACATTCATACACATAAATAGATGAATAAAAAAATTTATAAACAATATATAGTTGGGTTTTAGTTTCTCCTCCTCCTCCTCCTCCTCCTCCTCCTCCTCCTCCTCCTCCTCCTTCTTCTTCTTCTTCTTCTTCTTCTTCGTCTTTTTGAGACAGGATCTCCCTTTATTTGCAGCTGGCCTGGAGTTCACTATGTGAACCAGGCTGGCCTTGAACTCACAGAGGTCTGCTTGCCTCTGCCTCCCGAGTGCTGGGATTAAAGTCACATACCACCACACTAGGTGGGTTTCAGCTTCTTTTTTAAAATGTTTTCTTTTAATTTTTAATTTAATTAATTAATTAATTAATATGAATTTACTGTCTGCATATAGGTTTGTGCACCCATGTCATGCAATGCCACAGAGTCAGAAGAGGGTGTCAGACTCCCCTGGAACTGGAGTTCTCCTGGAATTGGAGTTACAGACGGTTCTCAGCTGCCATGTGGGTGCTGGGGATTGAACCCGGGTCCTCTGCAAGAGCAGTTGGCGCTCTTAACAGCTAGGCCATCTCTCCAGCCCCAGGTTTCAGCTTCTTATCCAATCTGCTAATGTCACTCTTTTGGGGAGTGTATTTAGGTTATTTATTATAAGTTAATATTTTCGTAGTTAAATTAATATGTCAAAGCTGGTAGTTTTCTATTTGTTATCCTTGTTCATTATTGCTGCATTTTAATGCTTTTTGTTGTTTTAATTGAGTATTTTATTTTATCATCTTCTCTCCTTTCTGAGAGTATTTATTTATTTATTTATTTATTTATTTATTTATTTAAGTGTACTACCTGCATGTGTGTAAGCATACCCCATCATGCAGTACTGCAAAGACCTGAAGAGGGTGTCGGATCCCCTGGAATTAGAATTATAAATGGTTGGTGCCTGCCATATGGGTGCTGGAAATCAAACCGAGGTCCCCTGCAAGAGCAGCCAGAGCTCTTAAGTACTAAACCATCTCTTCAACCCCGACATCTTTTTTATTTTTAAGGTGTTTGCCCCAAAGTTTGCAATACTTATCACTAATCCAAGTCCACTTTCCACTGATCCTATATGAGGGGATTATGGGTAGTTAAATACTTTTTAGTAACAAACTACTTTGAATTTTCCTTATGGCCCTTTATAACATTGGTGTTGTTCATTTCATGTATACACGTACATACATAAAACTGAATACATTACTGTTATTTTGACCAAACTGTTATCTATTAGACCAGTTGAGAAAAAGCTTTTTTTTTAATTTCACATTTATCTATTCACTCTCTAACATTCTTTCTTTATGGGATCTGAAATATGATCTACATAATTGTCCTTCTTTCTAAAGAATTTCCTTTTTTTTTTTTTTTTTTTTTGGCAAGCCAGAGGAGTTAATTTTCTCTCACATTTGAAGAACTCTTCAGAGAAAAATGATCTAAGTTAAAATTTTTCCCTTAAATATTTTATTCCACTCTTCTTGCTTGCATGGTTCTGGGAAGTTGGATCTCATCCCCGTCTTTGTTTCTCATTAGGGGTTTTACAGAATACCACAAACTGGGCAATTTATAAGGAATGGGGGTTTATGTCTTACACTTCTTGAGGCTGGGAGGTGCCGGATGGAGTTCCCTGTAGATTTTATCCTGGAGAGGCCTTCTCTCTGCTTTTAGGGTGATGCTTTCAGGCTGCAAGCTTTGGAGGAAGGACCACTGTGCCCTCCTATGGTAGAAGGGACCGGGGGCTGAACACTGTGTTAAGTCTCTTTTATATGGACCTTACTCCTGCTGAAAAAGGAGGGCCCCTGAGACATAAACTGCTTCTTAAAGGAACCACTTCTTCGTATTTTCACACGGGACATTCAGGTTTGAACTTTGAAGGGCTCACATTCAGATCATAGCAACAGGTAAGGCAGTTTTCCTGCTTAGCCTTTTCCCAGAGCTTCTCTTCGTTATTAATTTTTTGAAGTTTGAATTCAGCTGGTGCAATGCTGTGGGTATTTCTTTGCCTGGCATTCTTTGGATTCCCAGCACTATGAGTTGCTGTGTGATGTTAATCTTCAGAAAAATGAAATTTGAAAGTTCAGAATTTGTAGTCATTTTTCTCTCTTCTGCTAATCCTGCCATGTATATTTTATCTATTTTGTTGTTGTCCTATAGTTCTTGGATATCCTGGTCTGTTTATTATCATTACTGGTACTACTACTACTACTACTACTATACTACTACTACTACTACTATTACTACTACTACTACTACTACTACTACTGCTACTACCACCACCATTACGTTTCTCCCTTTGCTTTTGGAAGTTGTGTCACCCTACAACTTACAAGTTCTTTCTTCAGCTGCCTGTAGTCCACTAAGGAGCCATGAAAAGCATTCCATTTCTGCTAGTGCTTTAAGCCTCCAGCATTTCTTCATGTTTCTTTCCTAGACTCTCCATTGTTTAGATCACATTAGCTATCTTTGTGTGCTTTCTGCCTTTTCCATTAAAGCTCAGCATATTAACCATATTGAAGGTGTTTTTCCTACATGATCATTTTTGACTTCTTGCTATCTTTGACTACAGTCAAAAAGGCCGATCTCTTTTTCAGTCTCTTTCAATTGTAGGGTTTATCTCTTTGCTCTGTGGTTTTTACATGAGAGCAGAACACTATGCACTGGGTAAAGGCACTGTGGGAGTAGGCCTTTGGTGTTGCAGGGAAGCTCTCTGCAGACCATTGCAGGGCTTCAGTGTTTGAGGGAGCCTGTGCCCTTGAGGGAGCTTGTGTCCATGGCTAGTGAACTTTGCTCAGTCTCTTCTAGACTCTTAGAGGCCAGAGAAAGGCTAGAGTTGCTAGTGTTGGGTATTTCCCTTCCCTTAGGTAAGGTAGGCTCTGGTGAAACCTCAGAAGCTTGGGCTTTGGTGAAATAGTTTCTCTTGCAGGTTGCTGGAAGGCTTAGTCAGAGCATGGTATGTTTTCTTATATTTCAAAACAATGTCTTTCTTCTTCCTCTAACAGTAACAGGAGACTTCTCCAATGTTTCCTATGTGGACATAGAGGAACTCCTTGATGTCAACCACACAGCCATGGGGCTGCTGAGTGAGGATCCTGGTCCTCTTTACCCTCAGAGTTTCCCACAGTGAGTTGCAAGCATTTCTTGAATTGCATATCAGGATTCTCTGCTTGGACCTGGGGCAGGTGGGGGCGGTGTCTCCCTGTACATGAGTTTCCACTCTGGCAAGTTATAATTCTCTATATTCATTTGTCTGTACCCCAATATTTGTGGCATCTATTTGCCTTGTGACATCACTAAGAACCATTGGATTTTATTTTTTTATTTTTTAATAATAGGTCATAAGTAATGAATACAGGCATCCTTCATGTAAAACCAATTTGCAAGTAGCTATGCTTATACAGCCCGAGGCCCCCATTGTCCAGCTGGGAGAGCTGTACTATCATGTTGAATAGATTAAGAGTCCAGTCTGTGTTTCTGTAGTTTCATAGTTCACCCCAATCACAGCCCTTACATTCTACCATGCCCCCCTTTCTGCAGATTTTTCCCTAGGCTTTAGAAAAGGGACACAAGTGGGTGAGAAGCCAGTTTACTTTCTCTGGAGATATCATTTTGGACTCTCATAAGTTCAGGCTGTTTCCTTTCATGGGTTGGCAGTTTATCCAGGAGTAATCTTTTACTCCTACTGATGAAGCACAAGCAGTTAGATATACAGGCATTTAAACAGTACTAATTATTATGGTAGGTTATGTTGGTATAGACACAGATGTTTGGATGGTATGCTAATCCATGGACTATAGCTTTTCTGTAAAAGCTGACAAGATCTTACTGTGGCTTATAACATCTCCTAACCACTAGAGGACTTAAGCTTGTGGCATGCGCCTTGAATTATTCCTCAAAGGAGAGAGCAAATAGCCAATTAGACTTGGAATATACAGACATTTGGCTGCCACTGCTGCACAGTATTTCCAGGCAGGTGAGGTGTAGCTGATGCTGATGGAGGAGTCTTGCTTGAGTCAAGGAGACCAATATTTGCTTTGTTTATTTAGTGGCCTTTGGTAACATTCTCTGGCATTCCAGAGGCCAACTGTACACTTGCAAGTGTGGTCTCGGTATATCTTTCCCATTCTTAAACCAGGTAGGTCTTTGATAGCAGGATCTTACCGCCTCTCTTCTTGCAGGTATCCCAGTTTTCTGGCAAAAAGCCTTTATCTTTTTGGGGGCTTGGATCTCCTAGCCAACATCTCCTTGGCTGAATAATCCATTTCTGATAACAGAGCTCTCCTGTATTAATATATTTTGCTCAATTACCCAGCTTATATAGACTTTAGTATTATATTTGGCTCTGAATAGAGAATTATCCTTTCACAGTTCCTATGACTATCAGTCAATTAAAGAAGGCAACTATATCACTTTTATAAGAGATTACCTCTATAACAGTCAGCTCTAATTTACAGTTAGGGAATTACTTCATTACAATCATGTTTTTCTTTGTTCTATGAAAAGGAGGTGAGGAAGTCTCTTATATGAAAACTTTGGGGCACCTGAAAGGTAAAGTTCATTAGGACACATTATAAATAGTTGTTACAGTTAGGATTGGCAGAGATGTTTGATACCTGTAGCAGTCTGAGGCTTTTTTTCCTTTTAATGTTTTGCTGGGCCAACTTTTCTACATTAAATTTACTCAAGCTGTTTATCATTTCCTGTATGTTGTTAATTTGGGAAGCTAACTTAATTCCTTTAGTTAAATTATCCTACAGGTAGAAGAAAATGTTACAAGTTGATACTGTACAACACAAACATTGTAGAGAATATTTGTATCCATTAACCTCAGAGTTGTTGTTATACAAATTATAAGTGAAGTAGATGTGGACTACAATTTATATTTGCAATTATCTTAAATGTATTACCTTTTTATTAAAATCTTTTAACCAATGTTGTTTAATATAGACATTTTTACTTTTACTAAGACCTAGAATACCATATAATATGTAGACAAAGTTTAGGCAAATTTGGATACCTGTTAAAGTCACATCAATTAAATACACATTAATTGAATATAGACTGGTGTCCCCCTCCCAACCCTCCCACCCCACCAGATTCACCATTTCAGTCAGTTCTTGTTGCAGTCTTTTCTGTTGTTGTTGTTGTCCTTCCCAATATGCATCACTCCCCACATGGAATATTTACAACTGGGTTATTGGTGCTAGCATCCACAGATGAGGGATATCATTCATCATTTGTTTTTCTGGGACTGTGTTACTTCACTTAAGATAATTCCTTCCAGTTCCATCCATTTACCTGCAAATTTCATGATGTCATCTTTCTTTACTGCTGCATAGAACTCCATTGTGTAGATGTACCACATTTTCTCTATCCACTTGTCAGTTGAGGGGCATTTTGGTTGGTTTCAGCTCTTCACATTGTGAAGAGAGGTGCAATGAACATGGCTGTACATGTGTCTCTGTGGTATGAGGAGTCTGGTGGATATATTCCCAGAAGTGGTATGGCTGGGTCAGGTGGTAGGCTCATTTTGAGTCTTTTAAGGGTTCTTCATACTGCTTTCCATAGTGGTTGTAAGGGGGCCAAAAAGACTCAGTGGAGGAAAGACAGCATCTTCAGCAAATGCTGTTGGCAAAACTGGATCACCATTTGTAGAAAAATAAAATTAAACCCCTACCTCTCACCCTGTACAAAAATAAACCCCAAATGGATCAAAGACCTCAATGTGAAACCCAAAACTTTAAAAGGTGATAAAAGAAAAGGTTGGCACCAACTTACAAGACATAGGTGTAGGAAAATACTTTCTAAATCAGTCAGCAGCTGCTCAGGAAATAAGGTTGACAATTGACAAGTGGGACCTTATTAATCTCAAAAGTTTCTGTACAGCAAAAGAAACAGTCAAGGAAGTGAAGAGAAAACCCACAGAGTGGGAGGAAACCTTCACTGCTGATACATCTGACAGAGCATTAACCTCCAGAATATATAAACTATTCAAAAAACAAAGAAGTAAGAAAACAAATGACTCACTCAAAAGATGGAGTAAAGAGCTGAGCAGAGACTTCACAAGTGAGGAAATAGAGATGGCTGAGAAACATCTTAAAAAGTGTTCAACATCTCTAATAATTAAGGAAATGTAAATTAAAACCACTTTAAGATACCATCTCACCCTGATAAGGCTGGCAAGGATCAAGAAAACAAATGATACTAAATGCTGGAGAGGGTGTGTGGAAAGGGGAACACTCATCCAGAACCATTGGTTTTTATTCTGTTTATTTGGCTTTTAATTGTTAAGATGGAATGGTGACTTCTCAGCTCATTACTCAAGACTGGATAGAACCACTGGACTGAACTTGCATCGTCCAAGCCACAGATGTTCATATGGGTTGGTTGAGCTTTGCAGAGAGAACATGTCAGCTGCCATGTCTTTTTAACTTCTGTGCTGGGACAAAACTTCTGGGGATCCTGTCAGCCTTACCCTGCGTGAGGAAGGCAGTGTGTCTTTCTGGAGCTTCAGCTTTTCTAAGCTGCCCTGATATTTGTGAGAGAGAGGCTGCAGGGTTTGCTGCGCTACCTCCTATCCACACTTTATCGTTCACTTAATGGGCACTAATAGCATACTTTAAAATATTTTATTATTTTTATTATATTTGTATTAGTGTATATTTGTGTTAGTGTATTGCCTGCATGTATGTAAGGGCAACCATGTTATGCAATGCCCATAGAGGTCAGAAGAGGGTGCCGAGAAGCTCCACAAATGGTTGTTAGCTGCCATGTGTGTGCTGAAAATTGAACCTGGGTCCTCTGTGTGAGCAACCTGTGCTCTTAACCACGGGGGCATCTCTCCAGCCCTCTCAGCTTCATTCTTAAGGGGATGGCTCCTGGTCAGGAAAGTACATTTCAATTTATGTATTTGTTCATAAGATGCTTAGCTCACACCATTATTTCCCAAATCTATATAGAGTCAAGACCATATTTCTTTTCAAGGAGCCCAAAGAGAATAATGTTTAAAAGATCCATGTGCAGAGGTATTTGTTAGGATGGAGACTCCAAGCTGACAAGCAAATGCTAACGTCTGAAAAGGAATGGGATAATGTAAAGAGCAGGTTCTTATTTTCCAAGTATTTATACATTTTGGAAAAAAAAACACATGATGGTGGATTAACAAATTATATTTATGTGATCAAATAGCCAGATCAAGCTATCTTGAATAATGCAAAATAATTTAGGGAAAAATGAAATATCCTGATAGGTCCAAAAGATATAATTCAGCAGGCCCACACCAAAATCTATATTTAGAAATTGAAGAAGGAAATGATGATGCTAGTCAGACTTCTCAAGTATTTCCTGGCTGTATATTTGGTAGGTGATGTCGCAGTGAAGCCCTGAAGAAGTGAGTCCAAGAACTAAACACAAAGGCAAGTGTTGAGCATCCAGGAAATCCTGATATTGCCACAGGTATGACAGTGTAGCCAAAGAAGGATGGAGTGGACCGAGAGAGCTGGGCATCAATGCCTGCCCTTCCTTTTTAAAAATCACGTTATTTTGACCTAGTGGTAAGTGGAAGATGAATGAACCCCAGAAGGCCAGGGGCAAAAAGAGCTTAGGTTCATAGCCAGGTCTACAGATTTCTTCTCTACGTAACTTTGTCCCAAATGATACTAGAATCACAAGTGAATGTTCCTGGTTTCTGAACCCCCATAAGTGGGCTTCTGGGTATGTCTTTCTTATCATGGGTACAGCTCTCAGCTCTCTCTAGCTCCCAAGTCCAAAGTTTACTTTCATCTTCAACTTATTAACTTTTCTAGTGGAGCGTTCAGGCCATTCAGCCCAAATAGATTCCCTTCAACTTGCTTGAGAAGCCCGTCCTTTTCCAACTTCGTAGAGTGGTGTTCTGATTCACAGAACTTAGTAAGTTATTTCTTAAGGAAGAACTTTTCGTTCGATTATTTGTTTTTGTTTTGTTTGGTTAGCATTTTCAGGTTGTGGCCCTTGCTGTTTGTTTGGGAGATATGGCTTGATAATAATTAACCGTTTTAAAGACTACCATTTTAACATGAGTTTCTTTTCAAGCTCTCCCCTCTCTTTTCCACCCTCTTTTTGTTGTAAAGCCTCGAGAGTCATTTCTGAAGAAATCAACATGCATATTAACTTTACAACATCTGGGCTAATTCAATATCCTTTATTTGCCTTTAAAATTTTAATTTAGATGCACATGAGCAAAAGCATTTCCCAGTCTTGCCTTCCTCTGCTGACTTGGCTATACATCGTCCCAGACTGCACACAGAGGCCACGAGAGGGTTAGGTGCAGTGGATTCATTCTGTACATAAATTTCTCTCCACCAGAAACCCAAACCTGGATCCTAGAATGCTTCAAAGGGAAATATTTCCCTGGGGGAATTGGTAAAATTGGAGTTGGGTGAACCTCAAAGAGTCTCAATTCTCAAACAGGGCTTATGTTTGGATTCGGAATTGAATTTGGCTCCAGTGGTTGGCATCTCTGCCCTGTGCTGTGAACTACCCCAGCTACAGCGGATGGGGAGGAAGAGGAGCTGAGAACGACTGAATTAGGGAGTTGAATGTCTAAAAACACACAACAGTTCAATGCTGATGCAATTAAGAAAATTAGAAAATGGGGTTTAAATGGGGAGTCCGTTTTTATCTCTCGCTTTCTTTGTGATGGCCTTTCATATCCTCTGCCATCTTTGATCTCATTGTTCTCCTTTGCTTCCTTTCCTTTTTCTTCTAAGATCGCTCTTCAAGCCTATCGCTCCCTTCCTTCCAGAGTCTGCCTCAAGGCCTTGATTTATGAATTTCAGGGTTTTTAAAAGGCCTGGCAGGTTATGAAACAGTATGTTTAGTGTGAGCTCAATTTTGGAAAGAGAAACATGCATTTTTTATGTGCATGTATCTGTGTGCAGAGCCAAGAGATTACAAAAGTGCTTATAAAAGTTTGACTGATTTTGCCTGGGTTATGGATGATTTTCACATTCTTCTTTTCTAAAAAATGTTCTCTGTAATGGTTTCTTCTTCCCCTTCCCATAGCAAACTCAGTGAGACTAATGCAATAAACAAAAGAACTGGATATTTGGCATGGTGTTATTACCGATTTTTAGAAAGTGATAGTTCTTCCTGTGTCCTTTTATTTTTTTTTGTTGTCATTATTGTTTTATTAGCATTCAAATCTTTGAGTATTGCATTTGTCATGAAAGAATGTTTGTCCTTCATGAAAAAATGATTATAATTTTGTGATTTGTATTTATGTGTGATGGAATCATTAATGCATTTCTTTAGAAAGTGCAGAGCTTTCTGATACATTAATATAAGTGAAATTTTAACAGATCCTACATAAACAGCTTCAGAGAAACATGTTCTTCTAAAACAATGGAAAACAATTTCTTCAGAAAAGGAAATAATCTCTCCGTAAATTTTTCTTCTTGAAAGTTTTAGAGATCAGATTTTCTCTATAAAGCAGATAATATGGTTAAAAAAAATCAGAAGAGCATATGTAGCAGTCACCTGTAATTAATAAATATTGTGCATAAAAGACATATATTTGCCTATGTACAGTTAAACAGAAAAGGTTGTAAATAGTATATTTTAAGTAATTAATTCAGAGAAGATTCAAAACAATGTATGATGAAGAAGCAGAAGAAATGGACACTATCTCGAAACTAATTGTATAAGCTGATACAGCTTTTGCTTGTCTTCTGCCATGTTCTCTAGGAAGAATAGGGAGTAATCTTTAAGGAGAGATAGAAACATAACTGTCCTGTAAATCATGGTAACCCTCCTGTCTTAGACATTCTATGAATTACTGTCCTAGGAGTTGTAGTTGAGAGATTTCCTTCTAGAAAAAGAAACAGCCCTTTGTCTGACACACTTTTGCAGCTTCATAGATTTTTATCCTCATTGTTAGAATCCAAAAGAGACATGCTTTCACTCAATTATATATATATATATATATATAATATATATATAATAATTATATATATATAATCATTCATATCTGAGTTCTTTTTTAAATAAATATTTCCTTTTTAATTAAAAACGTTATTTTATATGTATGAGTGTTTTGCCTGTATGTAGGTAAGTACAACATGTGCATGTAATTCCTGTAGAGGTCAGAAGAGTATGTTGGATCCCCTGCAGCTGGGGTTAAGGCAGGTTGTTAACTGCCATGTGGGTGCTGGGAACTGAACCTGGATCCTCTGCAAGAGCAACCAGTGCTCTTAACAAGTGAGCCATCTCTCTAGCTCTATATCAGAGTTCTTCACAAATGGCTCTGAGTTAGAGAAGGGCCATAGTGAGAAGACCAGACACTGTCCCTTGTCCAGACTTCCAACTGTGCTTGGAGGGAAAGCCTGATCCTGACGGCTGGAACTAAAAACTCTGACTTAAAAGTTTCCTCTTTTCTCCCAGGCATCATCTTCAGTGGAATGCCTTTTGCGTGGACACAATGTACAGTAAAGCTTCCTTAATTCCTGTGGAGAATCTGAGCAGGAGCTAGATCTTGACGGGCAAAGGCCTGCATTGTAGAGTTCATCTTAAAGGAAGGGGAACCAAACTATCTATGGGCTGATTTATGAAGGGTTTTTCAGGAGAGCTGTCATAACTCCTGCATGATGGAGGTGGAATTTACCTCATAGCATGGTTGAAAATGGACTCTACCCCAGCTCTGCCTCTGAGGATTTGGGCTAGTTATTTAGCTTTTCTGTGCCCTACTTTACTCGTGTGTAAAACACTTATTTCTACTTATTTCATGCAATTGCTTTGAGAATTTAGTTGGTTAAACCAAACAAGTGCTTAGAACACTGCTCAGACACAGAGGTTCAATAAAGTTTAGCTCTTGCTACCTATAAAGACAGCCATTGGAAATGTGATATTGCATGAAGATTATAGATTTCAGAGCCAAACTGTCTGGACTCAAATTTCCACTTATTTCTTGTTTGCTAAACACCTTTGGCCAAATTATATAACCATTCCATGCCTCAGTTTTTTTCATATACAGAGATGTGCTAATTGTAGTGCCTACCTCCTAAGGTTACTAAAAAGATTTACAGTTATTATAAAGAATTAAAACATAGAGGCTAGAGAGACAGCTCAGTAGTTAAGTGTGCCTACTGACTGTTCTTCTGGAGGGGCCAAATTGTTCCAGTATTCATGTTTGGTGGGTCACAACTATCTCTAACTCCAGTTCCAGAGAATATGAAGATATGATACTCTCTTCTGGCCTCTTTAGGTTCCTGCACATATGTAGTGCACGCACACACACACACCAGTATGCACACATAAATAAAATAAAATAAAATAAAATAAAATAAAATAAAATAAAATAAAATAAAATAAAGCATCTTTGAAAAACAGAACTACCACTTATGAGACACTTAACTATGCATGACACATAAGCATTTTGTGAATGTGATATCAGCCATTTAACCAGTTGTGGCTCTTTTCTGTGCCTTCTTTCCACTCAGGCATGTTCTGAATTGCTATATATCTCAGAAATGGGTTGAGCTTTGCTCTCACCTCCAAATCCTGCCTTCTCTCCTTTGTAGAATAGGAGGTCTGAGCCTGCCAGCCTCATTCCTGCTTTGCCAGAGGTTGTGGGATGGGGAGACCTGGAGGGAACGACTCACACCTTCCTGCCTGGTTCCTGCTACTGGCTTTTCACTGTGGAGCTAGCAGTTGAATCAGCTTCCAGATTCCCAGCCCAGACAGATGCAGCAGCATCATGCTCACCTCAGACCAGCCAAAAGAAATCTCCCCTGCTGGGCTCTGGTCTGCCCCAGCTCATCCTCCAAGCTAAGAGACATCCTTGTCACTGTGACTTCTACTTAGAAATCTGAGCAAAATCTCCACAGGGCCCGTCCTTCAAGTGTCTAACTTTTGATATTTCTAAATATGTCTTTTTGTTCCTTTGACTTCCGAGCTATTGTAGGGTCCTGGTCTTATACTTTGCATTTTTTTAACCAACAACTCGGACTTATTTGACAAGTCCCTACTTATATGATCTGGTCCAAACAACTTGTATGGATTCTGCCTCCTGCTTGGATGCTGAAAGATTGCTCAAGAAATCTTGGGCTTGTTCAGGAAGCAGACCTTAAAAATTTCAGAGCCAAGTCTTTTTTTTTTTTAATTTAATTTATTTTTTATATGTATGAGTGTACTGTCTGCATGTAGGTTGGTGCACCCCCGTGTTGTGCAGTGCCGCAGAGGTCAGAAGAGGGTGTCGGATTCCCCTGGAATTGGAGTTAAAGACAGTTCTCAGCTGCCATGTGGGTGCTGGGGATCGAACCCAGGTCCTCTGCAAGAGCAGTTGGCCCTCTTAACTGCTAGGCCATCTCTCCAGCCCCTAGAGCCATATCTTATGAAAGACTGACACACTCTGTCTATACTGAGAAGCCATTATTTCTGTTTATCAGCTTTGGTTATCTTCACTATCAGTAGTTTCGAGAAAACCTCAAAGAGCTAATATATTCTTGGAGAAAAAACTAAAATTGGAGACACTTTCCTCTGCAAATTTTTTTTTCTTTTGATTTTGTAAGATTTTTATTTCCTAGAATTTTGTTTGGGCTGTGAATTGAGAGATTCAGCTTACCTTGACAGTATGAAGTTAAGTCTCTCTATCTCTCTACATGCTTCTGTTTTAAGGAGACCCATTTTCCCCTCAATTATGGGAAGGCAAACTGTAACCCAAGTGCAGTCAACATTAAACTTTCCCTTCTATTCATGAAGCTTAAGTTTAAAGGAGTCTGCAGTGTTTGAAATGTCTCTGAAAACAAGAATTCTGCTAAGAGAGAGGCAACAGTGTTCTCAGACCAATGTAGAACTGAATTCAAACCTTGTTGTCCAGCTCAGTCTTTTTAATTGTGGCAAATTGTGACTTCCTGTTTTTTTTCCGGGGCAGGGACAAGGCTGATGAAAAGGCCCCATAAGGACACTTGGACATCAAATGACTCTTACAAAAGAGCATTTTGATGGTTTAAGTATAAATAAATTAGAAACATACTGCAGAATTTGATGCCTTTTAAAGTACCAATAAGCTTAAAAACAGAGAGTCAGTAAGGAACTAGAGAAAAAGAAAGACCTGGTACATAAAATATCTTAAAGTCCTCTTGAGTTGTTTAACGATCCTCAAAATATACACTGAGCTGCATATTATTAATTGATTATGGGAGTATTGCTGGTTAATTTCAACCATCAAACGTCCAACAATTAAAGTCAGCATCTATTTCAACAAACAGGGGTGCAAGATACTTTTTTTTCCCACAAACAACTGCCCCTATGCTAATTAAAAGATAGTCTCAAGAGAAATGTCTTATGTGGAAGCTGAAAGTATATCTTTGTAACTCAGGTGGAACAATGAAAATAAGTAAGACCTGATTACATTTTCTAGGTCCTGCAAGTTTGGGGATAACTTGGAGGCATTTTTCTCCATACATCAGCTTCCGAGTTAAATTATGAATAACATTTCCTATTGCATTTGCTAGCCTGGAGGCCGGTATTTCTTCTCCTCTGAACACCACTTCAGTGATTTTGTAGAGATCAGTTCAAGCAAGTGTCCTGTTCTTTTCATCTTCAGAACTGCTGTTAATAAAACTCAGGGCTGAACTCAAAGGAGAAACTGAAAGCAGACGTGTATTTTCAACACTTAGAAGAGGTTTTGACCTTGGATCAGGATGTCCTACAACTTCCTAGACCCAGGCTATCTGTGAAATGACCAAAAATATTTTCTGAGAATTTATAAATGTTAGAATAACCTCCTGCATTCACAAATGAATGATGTTTGACTTTGTGTCAAAATTCTCAGTCTTTAATATTTTTGCCATCCAAGAATTATGTAGATATTTTTGTAAACCAGAAGCAAGCTTACTTACCTAATTATTTTTGTTGTTGCTTATTCTACCTGAATATTTGATTGAGTACTTTATGATTAACATTTTTAAAATATTTTGAGAGTGAGTCTGGAAATAGCCACCTTAATTTTATTGTTGCTTTGTTTAAATTTTTTTTTTAATTTTATTTATTTTTGTATGTGTATGAGTGTACTGTCTGCATGTAGGTCTGTGCACCCGTGTTGTGCAATGCCACGGAGGTCAGAAGAGGGTCTCGGATTCCCCTGGAACTGGAGTTCTCCTGGAATTGGAGTTACAGGTGGTTCTTAGCCACCATGTGGGTGCTGGGGATCGAACCTAGGTCCTCTGCAAGAGCAGTCGGTGCTCTCAACCGCTAGGCTATCTTTCCAGCCCCTTATTATTGCTTTATATGAAAGAAATACCAGATTTCCTTTCTACTCTGAGAAGTGTGTATGGGTGTGGGAGAGGGGGAGAGAATGAGAGAGAGAAAGAAAGAGAGAGGAGAGAGAGGAGAGAGAGGAGAGAGGAGAGACAGACTACTTGAGATTGTGAATGTAGCTTTTTTTTCTCTAATCATCTAATTATTCTAATGTACTCTGAGAAAATGCGATATGCTTGGGGGTATTTTGTCTATTCCTGTATCTGATGCCTAATCTCTTGGTGTTATCTTTTTTAGGTGTGCTTTTTAAAATTTAAGGCTAAACACTTAAAACAAAAATTGCTTATATTTAAGCTATATGATGTGCTGTTTGACAGATACACACAGAATGAAATGATTGCTCATTCGCTCATATGGCTTAGTTTGTATGTGTGTGCATATGTGTATATATATTCAGATGTGCAGGGTGTATGGATGTGTATAATGTGTTTGCATACACAGGTGGCTTAAGAACATTAAATTCAGGGGCTGGAGAGATGGCTCAGTGGTTAAGAGCGCCAACTGCTCTTGCAGAGGACCCAGGTTCAATTCCCAGCACCCATATGGTGGCTAAGAACCATTTTAAACCCAGTTCTAGGGGAATCCGAAGCCCTCTTCTGACCTCCGTGGCATTGCATGACACGGATGCACAAACCTACATGCAGACAGTACACTCATACACATAAAAAACTAAAAAAATTAAAAAAGAACATTAAGTTCTATTTTTTCCCAGAAAACATCAATAGGATGTGGATGTTATAATTGAAATATTTTTACATACCCCCTCCCATGATTCCACATGTAAGTGAGGTGAAGAGTTTCATTCATGTCACAGATGGTGAACTTCCTTCTTTCTAGAGTAGAGTCTAGTGTGGTGACTGACATCTGTAATCCCAGTATTCAAGAAGCTGAGGCAGAAGCATTGTCTTGAATACCACAGTATATATCTGTGTGTGTGTGTGTGTGTGTGTGTGTGTGTGTGTGTGTGTGTGTGTGTGTGTGTGTGTGTGTGTGTATGCTGGAGATTGATGTTAGATGTCTTCCTCCACATTATTATTATTATTATTATTTTTGGTATTTTTGAGGCAGGGTCTCCCTTTAGTCCCAGCTGTCCTGGAACTCATTCTGTAGACCAGGCTGGCCTTGAACTCACAGAGGTCTGCCTGCCTCTGCCTGGTGTGCACCACCACGCCCAGCTATCCACCTTATTATTCTTATTTCATGTATTTCATTTTATTTATTTTGTGTTTGTGTATGTGCATGGCCATGAATGTATCATGACATATGCATGGAGGTCAGAGGACAGCTTTCCACCTCCCATGCCTGGCTTTGTTACATGGGTGCTGGGGATCTGAGCTCAAGTCCTCGTGACTGCACACCAAACATTTACTAACTGAGCCATCTCTAAAGCCTGCATTTTATGTCTCTAAAATTTCTTTCCATATGAATATGTCGCTATGTATTTGTGTATAAGTTATGGCTTCTTTTTTGTTATTCGAACATTAAAAAACATTCCGTGTCTGTGTTATTCATTTCTTCCCTTTCCTTTATTTCACTTTTTTCTTTTCTTTTTTTTAAATTTTATTTATTTCTGTATGTGTATGAATGTAATGTCTGCATGTAGGTCTGTGCACCCGTGTCATGCAATGTGCGCGCACCCGTGTCGTGCAATGCTGCGGAGGTCAGAAGAGGGTGTAGGATTCCCCTGGAACTGGAGTTCTCCTGGAATTGGAGTTACAGACGGTTCTTAGCCGCCATGTGGGTGCTGGGGATCGAACCTGGGTCCTCTGCAAGAGCGGTCGGTGCTCTTAACCGCTAGGCTATCTCTCCAGCCCCATCACTTTTCTCTTTTCATCTCATCCTCTTCTCTTCTCATGATTACCCTTCTGCTCCCACCCCGTACTCATCTCAATGTAGCCATGTCTGCTTCATCTTTCTAATATATCAAATTGCCTTCTGAAATGTCCTTCAGGTTCTTGCTATAAACCATTTTATTTTTTATTTATTTATTTTTTTAATTTTATTTATTTCTGTATGTGTATGAACGTACTGTCTGCATGCAGGTCTGTGCACCTGTGTCGTGCAATGCCGTGGAGGTCAGAAGAGGGTGTCGGATTCCCCTGGAACTGGAGTTCTCCTGGAATTGGAGTTTCAGACGGTTCTCGGCCACCATGTGGGTGCTGGGGATCGAACCCGGGTCCTCTGTAAGAGCAGTCGGTGCTCTTAACCGCTAGGCCATCTCTCCAGCCCCATCCATAAACCATTTTAAGGAAGTAACCTATTCTCTGAGTTACTAGGGTAATATTCTTTTGGAGTTGTTCTGTGGGAACATCTACCAGCTCTAGAATTACTTTTCCCTTTCATTTTCCTCATAGGGAAAACTACAGAATTTGGCCTTTACACAGCAGAACTGAGGCAGACCATTCTTCCTCACCTCACTGTAGCCCTTTGACATTTGGAACCGACAGAGTCTTCTACCTTCTGACATGCATTGTTCTCTGGCTTCTTTGTTTCCTGTCTTCTGGTAAGTGCTTCATCTCCCATCATGCACATGGGTCTACCCGACCCTCCCCCTTTGACCTGCTATGCTTCGATTTTCAGTCCAGTATTTTGGTTATGGTTTTCAAGCTCTTTGGTTGCTCCCATCAGGGTTAATCGTCAGTGGTGTTGGTGGTTTCTCTTTTCTCTGACTTGATGCGTATTTTAATGTGGCTCGAGCTGCTAGCCAGATGTCATTGTAAAGCACAAATAGTGTGCATCCTTAAAGCTCTCCATATGTTCTGGTAAGTAACATTCCCAAACCTTTAGAGCAAGTTCCTCCTGTCTGAGCCAGAAAGGCTGTTTCTGGGGACTGTATTTGAATCTGTATGGCAGGTTCTTTTAGCCAAAAGTTTTTATTATCAGTGGCCTAAGCTGTTGTCAGTCACATTTGATAGCTATGTCTTTATAGCATCTGAGGAAGTTGTATTGTTGTTTTGTCTTTTTAAAGTAGACAACTAGCCGGGCGTGGTGGCACATGCCTTTAATCCTAGCACTCGGGAGGCAGAGGTAGGCAGATCTCTGTGAGTTCAAGGCCAGCCTGATCTACAGAGAGAGCTCTAGGCCAGCTGGGACTAAAGGGAGACCCTGTCTCAAAAATACCAAAAAAAAAAGTAGAAAACTGATGTGGTTTGTGAAAAGACTCTGAGTGTCTATTATCAGGAATTAAGCCTTGGTTCCCCCTCTTGTCTGGTTGGTGATAGGGAAAAGGTACTCACAGTTCCTTGAGTCTCTGCCACAGTGATGATTCCTATCCCTCCAGCACAGGGGTGGGGAGTACCTGAAATGGGGAGCAGGGAGGTGCTACGTGAACTCCATAGGAACATAGGCAGAATGTCTGAGTAGGTGGGGTTTCCAGTCAGAAGGCCTCAGTCACTTGTGTGCTATATGACTGACTGCACGGGACTTTGGGCAAGAGTCCCAAGATCCCTGAGACTTGGTCTCTTTGACTATAAAATCGTAATTAAAAACATACAATGAGCTGATGAGTTGGCGTAGTGAGTAAAGGCATGGTGCCTGACGACATGAGTTAGATCCCAGGAACACACATGGTGGAAAGAGAGAACTGACTCCCACAAGTTGTCCTTTGACTTTGGTGCACAGCACGTGCAATGCAGTGGCATGTCCCCACTAGAAAAAAAGGGTAAAAAAAAATACATTTCTTAGATTCGTAGCAGAGATTAAATGAGGAGATGATTAAAATTCTCAGCAGAGTACATGGTACAAAATAAATATCAGTCACTGTCATTACAATAAAAAAATCCCAGGGCAAAGCACCAAATATATCATCTGTATACAAAAAAAAAAAAAAAAAACCCCTTAATCACATAATGTGAAGAAGTTTCAGAGATTTGGCCTGGAGAGAGGGCTGGCATTTAAAACCTTGTACTGCTCTTGGAGAGGCCCTGAGTTTGGGTCCTAGCACCCATGTCAGGTGGCTCACAACTACCTATTAACTCCTGCTCCAGGGGATCTGGCGCCCTCTTCTTGCACCCGCACTCACATGCACATAATTTCCCCTTCCGCATACACGTATTTTCAATTAAAAAACCCCAGAAATTTTCCATATTGTAGATCTAAATTTTATTATCTTCTAGTCTGGGGCTCTAGCACTGTTCTGGAGACCTGCCTCAGTACTTTATTTGTCTATTTTTTTTTCTGTTATTTTGTTTTGTCTTTCAAAAAGGCAGCTGAACATTTGCAAGTAGTTCAATGATAAAGAATTTTTTTTCTTCCTCTCACCCTCACACAGAGAAAAACAGTAACAAAACAGAATTCAGACAGAAAAAAACAAATTTTCCCACCCTCTTTTTTTCTATGTCCAAATTTCAATTAATTCTATATAAAATTACTCCACAATAATATTGTTTGTTGATACTGGTTTTCTTTTTCAATCCCTTTGTCATGTAGTAGTAAACACATCATCTTTATTATTTACTCACCGGTTTTATCTGAATTTATTTCTCAGATCTTTGGTTGTATTAATTACTTTTCTGTTGCTTTGATAAAACACAATGACCAAGGCAAGTTAGAGAAGGAAGAGTTTATTCCAACTTATGGCTCCATGGGAATTAGAGTCCATCGTTGTGGGGGAGGCGTGGTGTCAGAAGGTGCCGGACAGGAGCAGAAAGCAGAGGGTCACATCTCCAAGCAGTTGAAGGAAGCAGAGAGCAACTAGAGATCCAGCAGGCTTAGGAACTCTCTAAGGCAGTGATGAGCTTCCTCCAGCAAGGTCACACCTTCAAAGACCACCCAAAACAGTGCTACAAACTGGGGACAAAATGTCCAAATATTGGAGCCTATGGGGGATAGTCTCATCTGAACCACTCCATTGGAACTCTAGCTTATCACATGGGCATTAAGTAGAGGGTAAGATGTAATGTATTTTAGAGTTCCTGGCTCATAAGGAGAGGAAGACCAGTGTGCTGAATAGAGAAAGCATGGTCAGCTGAGGCTTGGGGCCCTGCTGTGTGAAGACTGACTTTTGGCAGATTGTGTCAGAAGCCTGGGGACTATCTAAAGTGAGATTACAAGGGTATCTCAGCCAAACTTTCCCCATGCTTTGTGCTGCTTCCTTCACTTGCTTCTCGGTGCGCGAAGCCTTTCCCAGAGCTATGCTTTCGAATGCAAGTGGCTCTCGGAGTGGGCTTTTCCACACATTCTCTTCCACTGCTATACAGATTAAGGACCTTGGTGACTCCTTGGTGATGAAGTGCAAATTCCTTAGCCTGTCTTCTAACCCCTTCCCAGTCAAACAAACTATTTATTTAGCATTATTTTTCTAGCACCTGTCTTGAGATGCTCCTATCCTTCTACTTCAGCCACAAACTCCTTTCCCTTAGGTCTTTGATAAGAGTTGTTCTTTTATATATTTTTTTTTATCTTCTTGCTTTATTTTTTTTTTCTTCTCATGCTCGTTTATCTTTTATTTACCTGACAGGTTCTTAACTGAAATATCATCACCTTTGAGGTCCAGTTTCTTCCATGGTTCCTGAGGGAAGCTTTGTTTGCTTCTTGGCTGCTGTGCTTGATGCCAGCTTACAGACTGAGACCCGTGCTGGCAATGAACTGCTGTCCATTCACACTGCCTCAGCCCCACATGCTACCCATGGACTTGCAACTCATCCACACTCTGGTGATGAATTTGTCTCAGACTTTTGTTTGCCTTTCTCATGTCTGCCTGGTCCTGAGGGTTGCTTAATCTTAGAGTGGGTACTTGATGTTCTTCATTCACAGCAGTTGCTTAAATTCTTAAAAAATTACTGCAGATTCTTCCCACGTTGTCAGCATCTGTGACTGTTGTTTCTCTTCTTTTTCTTTTTTTTTTGTCTCTTGTTAGACAAATGGAATAGTCCATCTATTCTGCATCTCAAGTTGGGAGCAGGGAACATTTAGAACAACTCCCCCCCCCCCAAAAAAAAAACACACCAGGTGGTTTCCATGTGAGTCCTTGAGTAGAAGGATGCTTAATGAATCTTTACATCTCCAGCTTATGGCTGCACTGATGTGGACTCTGATGTGTTTATGGGGTGTAAGGTCATCAGATTCTAGATACTCTTCACCAGGTAAGCTGGAGTAAGATCTTAATACAAAACATTATGTCTACAGAGCTAGCTCCAGGACACCTGTACTAAAAGGGAGACCCTGTCTCAAAAATACCAAAAACAGTGTAAAACCAAAAACATTATGGCCCTTGTATAATTAAATTGTTTAGAATGTAATAGTCTTTTTTTTTTGTCTTTTTGAGACAGGGTCTCCCTGTAGCTTTGGCTGTCCTAGAACTCACTCTGTAGACCAGGCTGGCCTTGAACTCTCAGAGATCTGCCTTCCTCTGCCTCCCAAGTGCTAGGATTAAAGGCGTGTGCCACCACGCCTGGCCTAGAATGTAATAGTCTTTCTATGAGAAGGGTTAGTGGAGAGAAACTTCATCATACATCATAGGCTGTCTTGGGAGATGGTCAGCCACAAGCATTTCTTTTTTTTTATTTTTTATTTATTTTTGTATGTGTATGAGTGTACTGTCTGCATGTAGGTCTGTGCACCCGTGTCGTGCAATGCCGTGGAGGTCAGAAGAGGGTCTCAGATTCCCTTGGAACTGGAGTTCTCCTGGAATTGGAGTTACAGACGGTTCTTAGCTGCCATGTGGGTGCTGGGGATTGAACCCGGGTCCTCTGCAAGAGCAGTCGGTGCTCTTAACCGCTAGGCTATCTCTCCAGCCCCAGCCACAAGTATTTCTACAAGTAAGACTTCCCATGCTTCAGACATGGGGATGAGTACAGTGACAATATCAACATAAAATCTATGAATACGATGTGTTCCATATATACACACCAACTTATGGGGTCACAAGAAAGACCCATAAAACAGATTAGAAAGCAGAATGCTTGAACGAGAAGCTGGTGGTTGTAGAACTTGACAGTATAGAGAAAAGGAAGAGGACAGGGATCCCTAAGAAGTGGGAAGAGAACTGAGCTTCACCTCATCACAGTGTCATGCACAAACCATGCCATGGTTACAGCTGTGTTCTTTTATTCTTTCAGCTAATCCTTTAACAGGGATCCTAGTATATAGTACTAGATATATAAACGTTTGGGCACAGGACACAGGACGGGGAAATCTGTCTAGATTTTACTGAACTCTACTTATTAGTTTTGTTTAATTGGGATTTTTGGTTATGCAAAGAAAACATATTTGGTCTTTGGCCGATTTACCTGATTATGAAGTTATTGAGATGGTGGATACAGACCGAACCAGTCGTTGAAAGGCTGGTGTGTCAAACACACAGGGTGGATGGAAACCCTGGCATAACTGGTAGTGGGGAATAGCTGTGCAAACTGTGTCCTTAAGGTCTCTGGAGCATAGGCCCTGGCCACTGGTCTGTGCCCCTCGATATTATTAACGGTAACTGTTCTATGTATGACTAATGATCCTGCATGCCTACACTGCCCTCTGTGTGATGGTTAAATTTAATTGTCAACTTGACAGGATTTGGAATCCTCATGGAGGTCCACCTTTGGTGTGTCTGTGAGGATGTTTCCACAAAGGTTTAAGTCAGGTTAGATGACTCACTCTAAATATGAGAAGCCCTTCCCCATGGGCCGGGGTCTTAGATGGAGGGAAAGGAGCAAGTCAGTTGAGCACCAGTATTCGTCGTTCTCTGCTTCCTAAAGATTCTTTGTGATCAGCTTTCTTGTGCCTCGTTGCAATGACTTCCCGAAAATGATGGACTCTACCTTCAAATTGTGAGCCAAATCAAGCCTTCATTCTTTAAGTTACTTTTTGTCAGATATTTGAGTAAGTAGCTAATATACACTGAGAGGTACTTCCCTGATTGAACAGGACAGATCTCAGGCAGGTATACTCGTCCCAGAATACAGGATGGCAGACAAGTCCCCAACTTCCCCGGGGGCTCATTCAATGCTGAGTTCTTCCTTGCTTCCCCTTCTCTGTATAGGAAGGACAGAGATGACAATTATGCATTCAGGAGTGGAGTTACTGGCTCAGGCTTTTGTGTAATGGGATTAAACGTTCTAATTTTGCGACTTGGCAGTGGGCTGCAAAAGCTCAGAAAATGTTCAGAAGCGAACAATTAGTCTCTCACATCTTCACTGGGGCTCTGACAGTTGGCAACATGCAACTGCTCTTAAATGAATGATCCATGAAATGTGTCTGGATCTTTTTCAGATATGAAAACTAAATCCAGCTTGCTCTGTCTGCTTGAACATCTGTAATGTGTACTGTATAACCACAAAGATGCCCTTATAGTAAGAGGAGATTCTGTAAGGGAGAAGTCAGCGGAAGTGCCGAAACTGAATGGGCATGATGACTGAAATTGTCTTTGGGACCTTCCAAATCATTGGAGAAGTCAGCCTCCAGTGGGAACAGATACAAGCAGCTGGTATTCCAGGTGGACATCATAGAAAACAACAGTTTACTCCTTATATGGGACTAAGCAAGTTTTTTCATGTAAATTCTCATACCATATTTCTCTCGGGATATGGTCTTAGTTTGGTGGGTTTTTTTGTGTCTCTAATGAAACATTTACAAAGATCAGGAAGTGGATTACATCTCTGGGAACATATCAGTTTGTCCAATGATTCATTAATGAGTATTTTATTGATTTCAATGTTTGTTAATTATAAGTCCTCAGAAAAAATGGCTACATTTTTACTATGCTGGGTTATAAAGTAAGCTGGTTTGTTTTGAGGTTATATTTACATTGAATATCACTACTTATGTGTCTTGATCTATTTGTTCTCCATGATGAAGCTCTATGGTGAATGAATGTCATCCTATTTCACATACCACACAAAGTAAAGAATCATAGATGTTACAAGTCTTGTTAAGACTACACAACTGTTAAGAAACACTGAACCTTTTAGTTTAAAGCTCAAGACTTTTAAATTAGCACTGTGAAACAGCGTAATGAAGTGATCACAAAATGGTGCTCTAGTTGAGATCTACTGTACTACTTCAAAGACTTATGGATACCTATGAATTTATAAATATTGAAGACATCTTCAATGTTCTTGGTGACTATGGAGCTAGAAGGTTGATGTATATGGAAAGAAATTTTATTTGATTACTCTCTTCCTCCCCTTTGGTGAGCAATAAAAGTGGTCAGTCAAGTCAAGGAATTTTCATGCTCATTATGGGTATGTAGCAAGAAAGTTCTTCCTAGAATAACATATTTAATAGTGGAGGTATTAATGTAATATTAATGATATTTTAGTTTATTTGGGAGACAGTGAACAACCTCATTAAATGAATCATTTGATGCTCTTGAGGAAAGAACAAAAATATCAGTCCCTGGTTGAATATAAAATTTAGCAACTGTAGACATATTCAATCATGTTGGTTCCTTTGAGTAATTCAGATTGATGTCAAAGGGTGATAAACACATACATGTATGTGCTGTGTTGTGACCAAGAGAGGTGGCGCATTTTAAAATGTCTGTTATAGAAACTACTAACTTAGTTCTTTGATAATCAATTTAATATTCAGAAGATACGCAGAACACACAGCACTTACATGTTGTCTATTCTCAGCATCTAAAAATTAACCAAAATGGTTTTCCCATGGACTTTAGGATGCTTAAAACTTCCTGACCTCATGATATCTTTTAGCCAAAAGAAAAGAAAATCCTCCAATTCAGGTGATATGTGTATGTATATATGTATATATTTATGTATTTGTATGTGTGTATATGTATATACACACACACACACACAAAAAAAAAAAAAAAAAAAAAAAAAAAAAAAAAAAAAAAAAAAAAAAAAAAAAAAAAAAAAAAAGACTGAAACAGTGAAGTTATCCCCCAAACAATAAGCCCCTGCTTTGAAGAAAAAAAAAACTCTGGAAAGACTCAGAAAAAGATGCAAGACATGTATGGCAGAGTGCATGAACTCAGGTGGGGTGGGGGGCATGGAAAGGGAAATGACTCGAAATTGGATTGAGAAATGATGTATGATGTATGGAATAAGTTTAATAACAAAAAAGAAATAAAAATAACTTCCTGACCACAAGTAAATATGTGAAAACTACACTTCATTGGATCTTAATCAAGAATATGAAAATATAAAGCCATGCATAGAAGTAGCTATGGGGGCTGGAGAGATGGCCTAGTGGTTAAGAGTGCCGATCGCTCTTGCAGAGGACCCGGGTTCGATCCCCAGCACCCACATGGCGGCCGAGAACCGTCTGAAACTCCAATTCCAGGAGAACTCCAGTTCCAGGGGAGTCCGAGACCCTCTTCTGACCTCTGCAGCATTGCACGACACTGGTGCACAGACCTGCATGCAGACAGTACATTCATACACATACAGAAATAAAATTAAATAAAAAAAAAAGAAGTAGGTATGGTAGGTACTTTATATGGAAGAAACCTCTACTTTAATTTCAGCATCATCCAAATTATCTTAGGAATATGAATGTGTGCTTCCTCTCTGTAAAACCTCATTTTTCTTCTCAATAGTTACTAAATAAATATGTGGAGAAGTGTTAATGGATAGAGAGAATATTAATCCTAATGACCTATTAGGATGCTCATGAGCTTTCTTTAGCTCTCCAGGACCATACATTGATCTAACACTTCACAGGGCAGAGTCACCCAGCCAGCTGGACACCCACTGCGGCATCCACCTCCGCGTCTGCCACACCCACTCCAGTGTCGCTCAGCTGCCGGTAGCAGTCGGTGGCAACCCACCAGGTCCAGAGAGAGGAGGCAGCATGGCACCTGAGGAATAGGTGAGAACAACAGCAGATAGGCTCATCATGGCCCTGGGCCTGCCACCCAGCCACAGCTGGCCCAGTGTGGTAGGGTGGAGCCACCCAGCCAGCTGGATACTCACCAGGTACAGAGAGATGAGGCAGCATGGCACCTGGGGAATAGGACTTCTGGAGAACCTCCAGATCAGAAAGGGAAGAGCCAGCTGAACCTCCCAATATATAACCAAATTTGAAAACTGGAAACCTAGCATAACCAGCCCTCAATACACCAAGGAGAAGACAATGAACATATCTGTAGGAAACAAGCAAATTAAGCCTTCAATGCAGCAAAGAAACATTTGAGATTTGCACCAAAATACAAACAATAAAACAAATCCACATGTCAAAAACAACACTGGAAAAGCACATAATAAATTTCCACCAGATGCTACCAGTCCTATAGAAGATCCCTACAACTAGATCTCCCTGGAAGGAACCCAGGACATGCATCTTAGAAGAACAATCATAGACATAATCAAAGAAATCAAAGAATATAAAGAATAAGTCAGAGAACTAAAGGGAGAGAATGAAGAACTCAGGCAGGAACTAGAGGGAAAGAATGACAACTCTGGAAGGAACTAGAGGGAGAGAATGACAAACTCCAGAAGGAAATAGAAACACTGAAAAGATCCCATGCTGAAATGAAAAAGGAAACAGACTAGCAAAACAAGGAGCTACAAGAAGATAATGACAAGCTACAAAAGGAAGTGGAAATACTAAGGAAATCACGAGATGAAATGAAAAAGGAAATTGAACAGTCATCCAATCAACCAGAAAGGACAGGAGAAAGCCCTAGAAGCAGATTGGATGAAGCAGAAAATAGACTATCATACCCGGAAGATAGCAAGGAAAAACTAGGAAGCTCAAGTAAAGATTAAGAAAAATGAAAAAAAAAACAAACCCAAGAGTAGAACAATCTGGAAATTTGGGACACTATGAAAAGATCAAACCACTGCATCATAAGAATAGAGGAAGGAGAAGAATCCCAAGACAATGGTATTGATCAGGTCTTCAACAGAGAAGTAGAAGAAAATTTTCCCATCTGAAAAGAGACAAACCCATTCAAATACAAGAAGTACATAGAACTCCAAATAGATAAGATCAGAAAAGAAATTCCCCACACCATATCATAAAAACACTAGACACACAAAACAAAGACAAGATACCAAAAGCCACAAGAGAAAAATAACAAGTTACATACAAAGGAAAACAAATCAGAATTACAACTGACTTCTCAGTGCAAAATATGAAAGCTAGAAGAAAGTGGACAAAAGTGTTCCCAGTACTAAACGACTACAGATGCCAACCCAGATTACTATACCCAGCAAAAATGTCAATTATAGTTGAGGGAGAAAGAAAATTCTTTCATGACATAAACAAGATGAAAGAATACATGTCCAAAAAAACCAACCCTTCACAAAATACTCAAAGCAATTCAAAGGTCAGAGGAAAGGAGAACCTATCCCCAAGCAGCTAGAGAGAGAAATTAATAAAAGTATAACTGTGAAAATACAAACCTAGACCAAGAATGCAAACAGAAAATAAGGTGAAAGGAAGAAACACACATCTCTCAATAATAACTTTAAATATTAATGGCCTAAACTCCCCCAATCAAAAGACATAGACTGGGAGAATGGACTAGGAAACAAAATCTATCTATTTGCTATCTAAAAGAAACCCATCCCACCCTCAGGGACAGGCACCAACTTAAAGTGAAAGGATGGAAAAAGATATTCTAAGCAAATAGTACCAAAAAGAAAGCAGGAGCTGCCATTCTAATATCAGACAAAATAGACCTCAAAGTAAAACTAATCACAAAAGACAAAGAAGGCCATTACATCATTATAAAAGGAACAATTAGCCATCAAGATTTCAAAATCATAAATATATATGCAACAAACTCTGATGCACTGAACTTTATAAACACAATCCTACAAGGATTAGGCCACAGTTTAATCCCAGCAGGCTAATGTTGGGGGACTTCAATACCCCACTGAGTCCTTTGGATAGATCTGGACAAAGAATAAACAGAGAGACATCTGAGCTGAACAATACATTACTACAAATGGACCTCACAGACAGCTACCGAATATTCCACTCAAACACCAGAGAATATACTTTCTGCTCAGCACCCCATGGTACATTCTCCAAAATTGACCACACACTCCACATACTGGGACACAGAATAAAACCTCAACAAATACAAAAGGATTGAAATAATTTCATGTATTCTATCAGACTACAGTGCAATAAAGCTCAATATCAACACCAGGATAAGCCCTATTATCTATAAGAACACATGGAGACTAAACAACACACTCTTGAATAATGAATGGGTCAAAGAAGAAATAAAGAAATAAAAGCATTCCTGGAACTAAACGAAAATGACAATACAACACAACAAAACCTATGGGATAGTTTAAAAGCAGTCCTAAGAGGGAATTTTATAGCCCTGGGTGCCTACATAAAAAAAAACCTGAAAGAGCACAAACAAATGATCTAATATTGCAGCTGAAAACACTTGAGAAACAACAACAAATGAACCACAAACCCAACAAACAGGAAGAGATAACAAAAATCAGAGCAGAAATCAATGAAATAGAAACAAAGAAAATAATACAAAGAATCAATGAATCCAAAAGTTGGTTCTTTGAAAGGATAAACAAGATAGACAGACCTCTAAGCCCAGTTAACCAAAAGAAAAAAGAGCAACTCCAAATTAATAGAATTTGTGATGAAAAGGGAAACAACATGACAATAAAAAGATCCAGATAATCATATGGGAATAGTTCAAAAACCTATACTCTACTAAATTTGAAAACCTAAGAGAAATGGATGAATATCTGAAATACTGGAATTCATCAAAGCTTAGCTGAGAAGAGACTGACAGCTTAAACAGACCCATAATATTTGAGGAAATTGAAAATGTAATAAATATCCTCCCTACCAAAAAAGCCCAGATGGTATCACAGCAGAATTCTATAAAACATTTAAAGAGGACTTACAACCATTACTACTCAAAGTGTTCAGAAGGATACAAACAGAGGGAAATCTCCCAAACTCCTTCTATGAAGCCAGCATTACCCTAATACCAAAACCAGCAAAGATACAACCAAAAAAGAAAACTATAGGCTCATCTCATTAATGAACACAGATGCAAAAATACTCATCAAAATACTTGCCAACTGCATACAGACCCACATCAAAAAAAATCATCCATCATGACCAAGTTGGATTCATACCAGAGATGCAGGGATGGTTCAACATACATAAATCAATAAATATCATTAAACACATAAAAGGACTGAAAGAAAAAAAACACCCTATCATCTCAATTGACACAGAAAAAGCCTTTGACAAAATCCAGCATCCCATCATGCTTAAAGTTCTAGAAGGAATTGGACTAGAGGGAATATTCCTCAACATTATCAAAGCCATATACAACAAACCCACAGCCAACATTATCCTAAATGGAGAAAAGTTAGAAGCAGTCCTCTTAAAGGCAGGAACTCAGCAACGCTGCCCCCTGTTGCCACTCCTCTTCAATAGAGTGCTTGAAACACTTGCTAGGGCAATAAGGCAAGAAAGGGAAATTAAAGGAGTACTAATTGGAAAAGACAAAGTCAAGCTATCCCTTTTTGCAGATGACATGATAATTTACCTAAGGGATGCTAAAAACTCCACCAGAAAATGCCTAGAAATGATTAAGAGTTTCAGTAAATTGTTGGGTTACAAAATTAACCTAGAAAAATCAGTAGCTTTTCTTTACACCAACAACAAGCAACAGAAGAAGGAATATAATGAGACCTTCCCACTCACAATAGCCTCAAAAGCAATAAAATACCTAGGAAAAAACTTAACCAAAGACACCAAAGATCTCTACAACAAAAATTTTAAACCCCTGAAGACGGAAATTGAAGAAGACATCAGAAGATGGAAAGACCTCCCATGCTCATGGATTGGAAAAATTAACATAGTAAAAATGTCCATTCTACCCAAATTAATATACAGGTTCAATGCAATCCCAATTAAAATCCCCAAGAGTTTCTTCACAGACTTGGAAAAAAAATCCTTAAATTCATATGGAAAAACAAAAGACTCTGAATAGCCAAAGCAATCCTGAGTGAAAGGAATCAGAGGGGGGATCACTATACTAGACTTCAAACTATATTACAGAACTATAGTCATAAAACAGCCTGGTACTGGCACTAAAACAGACCTGTAGACCAATGGAACAAAATTGAAGAACCAAACTTGATCACATACAATTTCAGTCACCTCATATTTGACAAAGGGGCCAAGAAGACACAATGGGGGAAAGACAGTATCCTCAGCAAATGGTATTGGCATAACTGGATCACCACTTGTAGAAGAATAAAATTAAATACATATCTCTCACCCTGCACAAATATCAACTCCAAATGGATCAAAGACCTCAACATGAGACCTGAATCTCTGAAGGTGATAGAAGAAAACGTTGGCAGCAACCTACAAGACATAGGCATAGGAAAAGATTTCTAAATCAGACAGCAACTGCCCAGGAAAATAAGGTTGACAAATGACAAGTGGGACCTCATTAAATTCAAAAGCTTCTTTGCTGCAAAAGAAATGATCAGTGAAGTGAAGAGAAAACCCACAGAGTGAGAGGAAACCTTCATCCATGATAGATCTGACAGAGCATTAAGATCCAGAGTATATAAACTACTCAAAAACAAAAAACCAACAAAGAAGTAAGAAAACAAATGATTCACTCAAAAGATGGAGTAAAGAGCTGAACAGAGACTTCAACAGTGAGGAAGTAAAAATGGCTGGGAAATATTTTAAAAAGTGTTCAACATCACTAATAAATAAGGAAATGCAAATTAAAACAACTTTAAGACACCATCTCACTCCAATAAGACTGGCTAGGATCAAGAAAAAGAAATGATACTAAATGCTGGAGAGGTTGTAGGGAAAGGGGAACACTCATCCACTGGTGGTGGGAAAGTAAACTCATACAACTACTATGGAAAGCAGTGTGGAGAACCTTTAAAAGACTCGAAATGACCCTACACCTGACCCAGTCATACCACTCCCGGGTATACACCCACAGAGACACATGCATGTCCATGTTTATTGAAGCTCTCTTCACAATAGCAAAGAGCTAGAACCAACCCAAGTGCCCTTCAAGCAAGGAGTGGATAGAGAAAATGTGGTACATCTACGCAATGGAATTCTATGCTGTGGTAAAGAAACATGACATCATGAACTTTGCAGGTAAATGGATGGAACTAGAAGATATTATGCTAAGTGAAGTAACACAGTCCCAGAAAAACAAACAAGGAATGGTATCCCTGTGGATGTTAGCACCAAGTACCTACTTGTAAGGCAAATTGAGTAACATTAATGTTGTATTTCTCTTTATCTAAAAGCAAGTGTGCACTTAGAATATGAATCCCTTAACAGTCTCTAGAATTAACCTACTACTTATTTTCAGACTTTATAATTTTGGTACAAGGGTGGAGGGTATGTTTGCATATTTTACAGCAATATAAAATTAAAAGGGAAAAAGTGAATCCCAAAATATGATTTGGAAATAACATAGTTTATTTTCAGATGACACGATTTAGTATATCTGTGACATATATAAATGCATATGTTGAAACAATACAGATTGGAGGGAACAACAACAACAACAGAACTGGACAGGGAACTGACTGAAGCAGTAGAATTCTTCCCCTCAAAAAATAATTCTCTGCTTTGAAAAATTGAAAAAAACTCAGAAAGGGATATAGGACATGTATGGCAGACTGCATGAACTTGGTGGGGGGGAGTCATGGAGGGGGAAATGAGTCTGGATTGAACTGAGAAGTGATGTGTGAAATGCACAAAACTTCAATAAAATATTAAAAAAATAAAACAAAACTTCACAGCTATCCTTCAGCAAACAAAACCTCAAATTTATGGTTTAGTCAGACCAAGTGTTCATGGGAGTGGTCTGATTTTCAAGTTGTATTCCTTCAGTTCTCAGCTTCTTCTTTGGCTGTTTGAATTCTTCTACTGCCCACTAACACTGATTCATAAGGTTGCAGTGTCTCCACTCTCTTAGAAGACTTATTCATGTGTTGCATAAAGTCCACTGAGTCCTTACTAGGTTCATGCTTTGATGCTGGCTCAAATTGCAATTATTAAGACCCACTCACTGTAAATAATTCAACAAAGTAAAGAATTTGCTCCTAGAAATTTCAGTTTATAAATCATTAGGTCGCATGGTCAGCAACTAATCATGTCACCTCTATCAACTTCTATCATGGTAATTGATTATTGTGAATCTGTTACTTAGTTCCCACATTGACAACAAAGCATGTTGTTACACTGGTTGTCTCCTTGTGTCTCAGTGAAGAAAATACACCAATATATTGCATAAAAATACTCAAGAGAAAACCAGGAATACACATAGGCACCCAATTTAGGGTAAAAAATTAATGTAGATGGATGGCTTTGAGAAATGATTCTAGCCTAGATTCTACCCTCTAGAATTAGAACAACTCTCAACCAGAAAGAAATGGTAAGAGAAGGTTTTCAACCACTTCAGTTATTTACCCCAGACAGTGGAAAGAATTTCAGACTGAGTAACATCACAGTCTGCTAGGTTTAGACAGATCTGTCTTTTGGGGCAGATGTGACTATATCCTCATCCTCTACCCTGCTGGCCTCTTGAAAGTCTTTCCAGTCTATGCTACAGCCCAGGCTCATGAGAGAGACACTTCATAAATCCTCTTAAAAACTGTAGAGCAAAATTAAGTAAACCATGATAAGCCTTAATGTTTGCAGTTCCTGGTTCACTGATAACCCTTAAAATAAAACTTAAAGGAATATTTTGAAAGTAAAGGTGTTATTTTTGCTCAATGTTGATTTTTTTAAATAAAAAAGTTGAGGCTAAATTTGATTAAGAAATGTTGCATGAAATGTGCTCAATAAAAATTAACTAATTAAAGAATTCAAAACAATAGTACAATAAATGCCCATATGCTCTTTATCTAGAGTCAATATTTGTTAATATAGTTCCATTTACTCGCCCTGTCTCACTTAGTACTCCACCATGCTTTCTGCTCTATTTGATAATATAAACATGATAATATTTCAGCAAATAATTCAGCAAGCATGCACTGAAGATTAAGACAATAGAAGTCACAGCAGAATCAGCAACGATTTCATAATATCATGTAACCTGTAATCTAGATTTAAATTTTCCCATTTGTTCCAAAACATGGTCTGGAGTTAAAATGTTGATATGAGATCCCATCTTGGATCACAAGTCTCTTATAAATAGACCTCTATGATGTGGAATATACATGGGCCACACTCCCTCTACTATCCTTTCCTGACACTGACATTGTACATGTTGGCAAGTGTAAGCTAATCATTTTATAGAATGGTTCACATTCTGAATATTTTTATTTCTTATTTTTTATCACTTAGTTCACTCATCTACTCTTTCATTTCCAGAATTTGGAAGTCATATTTAAAGTCTGAATTAGAGTCAAGACAAATATTTTTGGTAAGAATACATCATAGGTGATTTTATCTTTCACATTCTATCATACCAGATACACGCCAGTTCTGTAAGTGTTATCAATTTTGATACATTGGTTAGGTTGTTCACTATCAGAGAAGATCAACATTAGAGTTGAAAAAATACAATTCAGATAGACTTCACCTATATTACCCAAATTTTATGTTGGAATTTGAAATGTATGCTTCATCATATTATTTACTACTACTACTACTATTACTACTACTACTCCACACCCACACCCCCTACACATATATATATATATATATATATATATATATTCTTTTGCTGGCTATTTGAGAAAATTACATATATGGTACCCCTTAGCCCTAAATGATACATCGGTATTTTATCCATATATCCTTGTATTGCTATCTAATTTACAAACCCAGTAATTGCTATCTAAATGCCCTAAGTGATACATGGGTATTTTATCCATATATCCTTATATTGCTATCTAACCTACAAACAAAGTAACTTCTTGAATGACTACAGTGTCCAGTGGAGTAAAAGATACATTTTTCTGTTTTTTAATCCACACTGGGTTTACTCATCATGTCTCTTTGATATCCTTTACTATGACATAGCTCTATAATATTTCTTATTTTTAGCATGTTCTTAACGTATTTTAATAGTATCAGACAGTTGTTTTGTAGAATAACCAACGATTTTAATGTCTCTATTCGTTTTTCATGGTTATAGGCAAGTTTTGGCAAGAAGATATGTTCATACCTTTCCAGGGTCACTGGAATGGAAAGCATGATACCTTCTTTTCATTGAGATACTGTCCTTGATCTCTTGTTTGAGGTAGATTCTCCCAGCTTTCCCCAGTATGAAATTTTTCTTTCCCTCTTCTAAATCAATAAGTATCATATGGAAAATTATTTTGAGACCATATAAATGTCTTTGTCCGAGTTTTTATCCATTAATTTCACTGGGTTTAGCATGGCTTGTTCTTGCATGAAAAAGTTGTTCATGTGGTGTTGCTAAGTGGTGGTTTTCTTGTTAGATTTTTCTTTTCAAGTTCAATTTTTACTGTTGCTTTGAACAAAGAAGCTTTTCTATTTTTATTATAATGTGAAAACACCCCAAATGTTACTTTTACATGAAATAAACTTTTGAAGTAAGGTCAGAATTTGTGCTTTATTGATTAGCTTTAATAAGGTTTCCTTGTAGGGCAAGCCCACCAAGGATAGAAATTTTTGTTTTATTTATATAGGGAAAATTTAAAATGGATTTTGTAGTTAAGGGAGTAGAGACTTGAGGAGGTAAAGTAACTTTAGAAAATGATGAGGTGGAGAGTCAAGCAAGTTGGCCTTCCTTCTTTACACCCAGTTATAACATAGGGATGTTTATGCTTCCCAAGTTTCATGAGTTTAAAGAAGGCATTACATTGTATTTTGTCTTGGTAGTCTGATAGTTATAGACTACACCAGGAATAAAACCTAATGACACAGAATGAGTGTTATAGCTGTGTGACCAAGTCTATTCAATCCTGTCAATAAAAGCTGAAAGCAAGGTTGTCATACCTAATCCAATGGTGATTATCCCCATTGTGTGGGTGACGCCCTCAGAAGCTAGTGTATCAGGAAGCTTCTGTGTGATTGCTTTCACATCCAATAGAAACATTTCAGAGTCGCTGACGTGGTTCCTAAGCAGTTGACATGAATCAATGTCGAAACAAGCTCAAGAGCCCAACACATTCCTGATTGCTTTCTCAGTACAGTGATGCCTTACTGTGATCTGAGACAAAGAAGCAGTTTAGAAATTAGGGGAACCACTGAGCACATCTAAAGCATTTACAAATAATGTACTCTGAGATGAAAGGGTTTCAGTTTGAATAATGTGGCAAAGAGGCAACTCACATTCACCTCCTACTGTGTCAGAAAGGGCACAGTTCACAGGTCTGCCTTCTCCATGTGACAAGGAGATCTGGAGCTGGAAATTTACCCATTGATTAATGAGTTCACATGTCATGTCTGGAAAAACCTGCCTATTCCTTTAGGGTCTCTTGGTTCTCGATCTCCATTGGTCTCAACAGGATTGAAAATTAGACTTCGGACATCAGGAAAAAAAATCATTAAGCTTGGAATTTTTAAGCTATGGTAAAAATACTTAACATAAAGAAATATTTTAATCCACAATGAAATACTTTTGGAACTGTACACATCAAAGTTTGGTTAAATTTATCTATATTTATTCTTTCAGCAAAGGAGCAACAACTGGCCAGATTTAATTAATCTTTATTGCTAGTTAAAGATGAAACCATGAAAAGTCAAGTCATAGAAGAATTAATGGTGAATAAAAAATTTCTAGATCACTAAAGAAGCTTATCTCTTTAAGTCATATATTTCTAGATGAAACATGTTTCCTAAACTGTGTCATATAAATAATTCAAGAAATGCCAAAAAAATAATTTAAGGTTGCCATATTGTGGCAAATATAAATTTATTAATATTTTTTAAACACAAGATAATTCAAATTTTGCTCTTTTAAGCCCTGCCAGTTAAGAGTTGATACACAGACTCCTATGTCTAGATGTGGCTAATGTTCTTAGGAGCGTTTACTAGCTTTGCAAAGCTTTTGTGGCAAGAATTCTGAGCTGTATGGAAGAGACAAATCAAGCATAGGATTTGTATTATTGAGGACATTTTAGTTAGAAATAACAACAAAAAAAAAACTGTAGTAAACTGGCTCAAGTAAAGGGGGATTTATTTAGTCATACAGTCAAGAAGGCCAAAAGTAAATATGACTTTAGACAGGATTCCACACAGGCGCTCACTGGTATCTGAACTACTCCTTCCTTTCATCTCTGCTTTCCTTTGGATTAATCTCACTCTTGGTCTCACAATGGCAGAATGGCTACGTAGAACTCCAAGGATAGCAAAATCTTGACTCTTGAGAAACAAATTCCACTTTCTACCAATATTTTGAAGAAAGTTCTGGGGCTTGCTTTCACTGACCAATATTTGATCACATGTTCATTCTTGTACAGTTTTCTATAGGTAGATTAATAGAATACACCCACTGCTAAGGGCCTGGGTCATATGCTCCTCCCTAAATATACGGTGTTGATTCAGTGCTCTTTAAACCACATTGTGAGGGAAGACAGGTTGTACTCATTCTCCCAAAAGAGACCAACTCCCCTAAAGCCAAGGGAATGGATGAGGAGTTGACCATCAAATGTCTGTGTCAAGTGGAACCCCAGGCAGCATTCAGATGGCTGTGTGATGTGGCACCTGTATATACATTGTATTAACATAACCCTCAGGACACTCCCATGAGAGAGCTAGGAGGGATTTCTAGTCCCATATTACAGATGAATGGCTTGTTAGAGGCACATGAAAGCCTAGCCTTGCACTTAGCAGTATAGCTGAGTTACACTAATTCCTCTAACCAAGTCCCTTCCACATAGAGAGAGCCAGTCAGGGCCAGGCTCCTCTTGTCTTGTTATCTGGACATTTGCAATCTATGGTCTCCTCATTGCACTTGAACTTCTGATTTCAGTTTTGGAACAACCACAATACCTTTCTGTGGTCTTCTGACTGCAACATGGAAAGAAGGCATCCTCTTTTGTGTTAAACTTTGTTGTGCCTGCCTTGGCTAAGGGCAGCAAAACAGTCTTCACTGAATTAAAGAATGACAAGAATCCTATGGAGGTGCTGGAGAGATGGCTCAGCGGTTAAGAGTGCCGACTGCTCTTGCAGAAGACCGGGGTTCGATTCCCAGCACCCACATGGTGGCTAAGAGCCGTCTTTAGCTCAGGTTCCAGGGGAATCCGATACCCTCTTCTGACCTCCGTGGCATTGCTTGACACAGGTGCACCAACCTGCACGCAGACAGTATACTCATACACATAAAAAATGATAAAAATAAATTAAAAAAAGAGAAAAAGGGGGGGGAAGTGACCTCTTTGACTCTCAAATATAATCCCAGTGCTGTCAGTCACTCTTATAGCACCTCTCCTCCCCGAAGCAATGCCTGGAAACCTTCTCTCCAGGCCTCTCTGGTCATAGCTTTATCTCCTTAGAGTAGTAATGCTACATATTACAGATAAAACCACAGAAGTCCCAGGTCCATTTGAAGTTAGATAGATGACGAATCATTGTTAGAATTATCAAATGCTCAGAAATATTTAAGAAATACTTATACTAAAAATAAATGATCATTTATCTGAAATTCAAATGGAACTGGGCATATGATACTTTATATAGCAAGTTGCTTTGGGAAGATGGATTTTGTTGGGCACCATTACTAAATGTTGGTTGAAGATTGGGTAGATGGAGTTTGCTCAGCAAGTCTCCCCTGATCTCTTACTAGCTTAAAGCTTTGAAGAAGATGCCAAAAATCTAGAGGATCAGAGGCGATATGCAAGCCTTCATCTTCTGAATGTAACTGCATCTGAGTCAGTCTGAAATGACTCAGGGAATGAGCATCTGCCCAAGTTGGGGGGAGGAAGGAGTGGGGTTCCCCTTGCTCTGCTCTGATTTCTGAATCTCAATATACTAGCTGTCTACAGGAGACTGAAGTATGTGCGTCTTTCTGTCCGCTCCAAGATCCCTTATCTTCTTAAAATTGAGAAGCAAGCCATCTGTGGTTGCAAAGTTTATCAGTTTTTTTCTTGATTTTAATATTTTCTTCTAACTTAAAAATCCCTCAGAATTAGGGACCGCGAACAGAAAAGGAAGGATGAAATGAAGAGTTTACCCAGAGCAAGCCATGCATGTGCGGGATGGCTATGGCAGCCACTTCAAAGTTCTTCCTAACCAGCCTTCCTTCCATGGGTTCTTCCTTCCGTCCCTAGCCCCTTCCCGTCATTCCTTTACCAGCTTTCTTCATCCTTCTCTCCTACAAACATTCCAATATGCTTTATGTATCCTTTTATTTGTATGTGTTCTTGTTCATTGCATTTTTCTATGGATGCATTTAAGATTTACATAAATACCATTGTTTTATATGCCTCATTCTCTTTTAATTAGTCCAGCAATTAAAAGTCTTTTAAAATGTCTTATGTTGCTATGCCTATATCAGTTAGGCAGTTGCATAGTTCATTCAAACTTTTTTTTTTCTTTACCCACAAGATGCTTATTGCTTGAAGGCCAGATCTGTCTTATTTATTTATGTTTTACTCTCCAAAGCCAAGTTTAGAGGCTGGCATATAAAATCCTGCTTAAGTAATTTGTGTTGAGGATTGAAATATGTTGTGAATTGTAGTTTTTGATGAAAGTTGTGTTGAATTGAAAGGAATGAGATGGTAATGAAGGATGTAGCTGCTTATTAGAGACATCAACAGATTGTGAATAAAAGACTATATTGCTATAATCTTTGACCATCATCAGTTAGTTTTTGCGACTTCAACTTAATACCAATGAGCCACAGTCATAACTAGGGTTACCTTGGCACATTTGAGCATAGTTGCAAAAGTTTAACATAGTCCCACTTAGAGTATAGCTTTAGCAAAACAAAGTGATACACCCAGTGCATAAAAGGATTAACTTTTCAAGGAAATCAGTCAATAGCATTGCTCAATTCCTATCACTTCTTGGGAAATTCAAATCCCTGTTTCAAATCAAATTAAATATGGGAAATTCCACCTTGGTTCCATTGAAGCAGAGTAGAGGACATAAGCTTGTGCACATGAAAAACAAAACAATGACCCTGGCTGTTACAGCCCAAAGATCATAGACCTAATTAAATTTTTTTGTTTGATTTTGGAAATAAAAACACTATTAGTGGATTCTTACATCATTCTTGGTTTTCAGTTTTATGAAGGGAAACAAGACATATGTTTGGTAGGGATCATGTGGCAGTGAACCATTGTATTACGTCATTACATGGGCACAGCATGTGAGATACGGACTGTGCAAGGAAGTCCGTGGTGGGTGAACCATGGCCTGTATACTTCCCAGAGGCAGGTGCCAATGGCTGCTTGCTTTCTCACTGACCTCTGCACAAGCCTCAGGGACAGAGGAGTGCTCAGAAGATGCTTAGCTTGTGACCTGATATTCTGGGGCTGGCTGGATGCTACTCAGGTTGACATTCAGTAATCTGTACAAAGGAACAATAGAGAAAGTTCACTTCTGTTTTCTGTGCTTTCAGGTAGAAACTTTCTTCTAAGAAGTCTATTATTGTAAGTTTTTTTAAATTTTATTTGTGTATTTATTTATGCATTTATTTATGTAATTATTTATTTTACGTGTATGAGTGTACTGTCTCCATGTAGGTTGGTGCACCCGTGTTGTGCAATGCTTCGGAGGTCAGAAGAGGGTGTCAGATTCCCCTGGAACTGGAGTCAAAGACAGTTCTTAGCCACCATGTGGGTGCTGGGAATCGAACCTGGGTCCTCTGCAAGAGCATTTGGTGCTCTTAACCGCTGAGCCATCTCTCCAGCCCCAAGTTTTCTTGATTTTACATTATTATGTAGTTATGGAGAATAGGCTTTGGAATTAGACCACCTTGGTTCAGAGATTTCACAAATCACTTCTGCCATTTATCAGATTCAGTATCTTGGTCAAAGGGCAGAATCTTCATGAGCTCCAGTTTTTTGTCCTCGTTTAAGGAATCCACACAGCAAGGTTAAACAGATTTATCTGCAATGACAATTTCAAGGTCTTTACTATGTTAAACGTCCACTGTGAACCTCCAAACACAAAAGCTGATAGAGGGCTTTCTAAACACATTTTGTCATAGTTAGTATTTTTGTTTTGTTCTGTTTTATTTTTTTTTATTTTTCTCAGATCATCTGTGGGAATTATTTATGGGAAACATTACTGCATGAGGATCTTCAAGATGCTTGTGTCCTGATTACCTATTTTTATACCTATAAATACTCTATAACAGAGTCATTATTATGTGCCTGTTTTTAAAACTTCAACAACCTTTCTTTTAATAGTGAGTTTTGAAAGTTTTCATATATTCTGGATCAAAATATCTTATATCCTATATATTTTGCCAGTATTTTCTTGCAAGATATATCTTGTATTTTCATTTTTCCCAATGATTTATTCTGAAGAACAGAATCTTAAAAAAAAAATTTTATATTTTTCATTTTATGCATATGAATGTTTTGCTGGTATGTAAGTATGTATGTATGTATGCATGCATGTATGTATGTAGGTGTGTATGTATGTAAGTGCACTCATGTGGTGCAATGTCTGAGGAGGGGAGAAGAAAGTGTTGGGTCCCCTGAAACTAGAGTTACGGACAGTTGTTAGCCACCATGTGGATGCTGGGAGTTGAACCTGGGTCCTCTGCAAGAGCAGCCAGTGCTCTTAACCACTGAGCCATCTCTCCAGCCCTGAAGCTTTTGCTCTTTATACTTACTCTTTTTTCATTATTTCTTATGTTAATGCATATAAGATATCTCTGCCCAACAAATATCATAAAGATTTTGTTTTTGGCCTGTTTTTCTCTGGATATTTTGAAGTTTTCAGTTCTCCTTTTAGTTCTACGATTTATTTGGAGTTATTTTTCCATGTTATATATCCACCTTCTTCAAGTATTATTTGCTGAAACAAGTAGCTGTTGACAATGCTCCTTTAACATTTGTTAATGTTTCAGATTCCATTTGATTTCTCTCATCTATGGACCTGTTCTTTTACTGTTACTATGTGGCTTTGCTTCCTGTAAGTTCCTAGCAATTCTTTGAATGAGGTTGTGTGAATGCTCCAACACTGTCTTTCATTTTCTTTTTTTTTTCACATAAATTTATTTTTATTTTTTTAATAAATCTAGACCCGTGTTCCCGCCCATTCTTCCACCCTGCCAGAGCTCATGCATTCTGCCAAACGTGCTTTTCATCTCTTAGTCTTTCTCAATATTCTCCATGAGGAAGTTGATTGTTTTGAGCAAAAGTTCACTGTTTCAGTCAGTTCTTTGATGTAGTCCTTTCTGTTGTTGTTGTTGTTTCCAATATGCATTACGCCCAACTGCTTTGGACAAAAGCTCAGGGGGCCCTACACAAGAAATACTTACAAGTGGGTAATTGGCACTAGCATCCACAGATGAGGGATACCATTCGTC
>VZQC01004268.1:3294836-3380433 GCA_009823505.1 Rhizomys pruinosus
CTCCGATTGGGGTGAATGGTGAAACTACAGCGATGTAGTCTGGACACTCATTTGATCAACTTGATTGAACAAACAACATGTCACCCCCCACTGGATGGTGGGGCTGTGGGGGTTTGGACACAACAGCCTGTAGATTGGTTTTGCATGAAGGATGCTTGTACTCATGGATTATCACTTATAGCTAAAAAAGGAAAAAAAAACAACAGAAAGATGCAAGACAGTTATGGCAGAATACATGATCTGGGATGGGGTGGGGGTGGGGGGGAAGGGAAAGGGAAAAATGCCTGATCTGAATTGGAAAATGATGTACGAAATGCACAAAGCATCAATAAAAAAAAATTAAATAAAAAACTCCTGCATTTCCATTTTCAAAGCATATCTGTCTTTGTCCATGGCAGCCTATTTTCATATATTCTCAGTCTCGATGATCCAGACAGAAATACACAGTCAACTTTGACGTTTTTCACCTTACCCCGTCCTCAAGTAGCAGATGGCTGTTCTGTCCTCCTGCATTGACATCATTCCCTCAGCTTGGCCTCTCCTCTTAGCCACTTGCTTCCATGCTTATTCAGGCTTATCTTTTCATGATACAAACAATAATTATTTAAGCAATCTCCAAGGGGATTTGTTTCCTAGGATTGTGTAGCAAATCACCAATCAAACACTAAGAATTTTCCACTCCAAATTCAGGAGGCCAGAAGTTTAAAAGTTCTAGAGAGCATTTTAGGCTCTCAGTTGGAAATATGAGGGTCAATGCCACAGTTTTTAATTTAATAAATATTGTTTAATACATAATATAAATACGTAACTGTCTTAGGCTCCAGAGACTAAAAAAGAATAGTGATGGCCTTTAATTCTAGCCCTCGGGAGGCAGAGGCAGGCAGATCTTTGTGAGTTCAAAGCCAGCCTGGTCTACAGAGCGAGTTCCAGGACAGCTGGGGCTACATGGAGACCCTGTCTTGAAAAGACCCCCCCAAAAAAGAATAGTGACATTGACAATATACTCCTGTCATTCTGGATATCAAGACCATTTGACAAGGGGAAAGTTGATAGAAATAAAAGTCATGGAAGGAGTAGAGTAGACATCAAGTGTCGTCAGAATCTGTGGTGGTAGGACCATGTAAACATTCTTGTTGTCTGAGAAAGGTGGCATCTGAGGAGTATTTTGTCTTCTCCTGATTTTAGATGCGTGTTCCTGCTCAGTTAGTGGCTCTCTTCTAGAACACGGTCCTGGGTCTCAGTCTTTTAATGCTATGACTCTAATGACTTCATAATGTGTCTTCTATGGCTGGCATACTTGTCTGCTTCATGCTGGCAGAAGTCGGGAAAGCACATAAGTTTACACAGGGAATATTCTGATGGGTCAGGCCAGGGAGAGCCACTGTCTCTTATATTCACATTGTGTTGTCTAGTATCCAATCTCATAGTTATCCCTAACCACATGGAAGGCAGGAATGGCATCTTAATTGTACTCAGAAAGAAGAGGAAATGGGTGGATGAACAGCTAACTCATTTCTGGTCTCTGTTGTAACACAGGAGAATTTAGTGTGCTCTTTGGGAGCTGGGAGAGCATATAGATTAATATCTAGTCCCTATCCACTAAGCCATGGGAAAACACTATAGCAGAAACACTCTTGTGGAACAAAGATCACTCAAAAACAAACACCAATGTAATGGATAATTAGCACGCTGGTCCTAGGCAAGCACATTTTCAGAAGGAGAGTGAGAACACATTCTCTTTTTCTTCTGGCATACATTATTCTCTGAGCAACTCATTTATTTATCAGATGCCTATTGAGCATTTTATTAAACATTTCGTAGACATTTAAATTCAGAATGTACAAGGTTGGACTCATATTGCTTCTTCCTTCTTTTATTCCTTCTGTACACAGGACTCCTCACTTTACTGAGCAAAAGTTAGGAAGACCCAGGTAATGATTTTTGAGCATGTATGTATATGAAATCATAGTAGAGATAGGGAAAAATGACATGCTCTCAGTGTCAAGTTTAATGATTTTTCATAGAATCAACACACCCATCTACCCTGCATCTGTGTCATGATAAAACATGACTAACACTGGAGAAAATACTGGTGGGCCCAACTCCCCAGCATTATTGGCAACCTCAAGTCCCCCAGATACAATCCTCAGTTCTAATGGCATCAGTGAGACTGACTTGTATTCATACACCATATAAATAGACCAGAATGGAATTAACATTTTCGCATCTGAGCTCTTTTTCTTGGTACTCAACTGGTGAAATTTATTCACCTCGTTTTGTGTGATTGTAGAGCACTCATTTTCATTATGTGAATATATCATTATTATCAGTTTCATTACTAATGAGCACTTGGAGGATTTCCTACTTTTGACTTTGCTAAAAATTCTACCATAAGGACCTTAATACATGCCTTTTGGCGAATGTGTGCTCGTTTCTTGGTGGGAGGTAAAAGTTGAGGAAAATCGTCAATGATAAAGTATTAGAAAATATTTGTTTTAACTTTAAAGTCAGTTACTTATAATTAATTGTATGATCTCTTATCTTTAGCCACATCATCTGATGTTGCAAAATCTATTAATCCTTTTTGGACAAGAGTGAAGAGAGCTTGCTCACCATTGCCTTTGGTTCTCTCTCCTGCTAATGGTCAGGAGAGCTTTCTTGTCCCCCAGTCTCCTTCCTTCCTTCCTTCCTTCCTTCCTTCCTTCCTTCCTTCCTTCCTCCCTCCCTCCCTCCCTCCCTCCTTTCTTTCTTTCTTTCTTTCCTTTTTCTTTCCCTCCCTTCCTTCCTTCCTTCCTTCCTTCCTTCCTCCCCTTCCTTTTTTTTCTTTCTTTTCTTTCTTTCATCTTTTCCATACAGGATCTCCCTGTAGCCCCAGCTGACCTGGTATGCATTATGTAGACCAGTCCTTGAACACACAGAGATCCACCTCTCTCTGAATCCCAAGTGCTGTAGTGCCCCTGCCCCCAGTCTCTTTCATCTGAGGTGATAGGCTTCCTTCCTGCAGAACAGTGTCTTCTCATCAGTTAGGAACAAAAACTGTGTGGCAGCGATAGCCAGATACTCCACCCATGGATTTCTCATTGTTGTATATTTATAGAACTAAAATCTTGTAACTTTTGGAAGGTGTGTCTGGCTAAGATGTGGAAGGGTCTCAGGAACCACAGGAGCATTTGCACATGGGATTGGAAGGATGACTATGCTTCTCTTTCTCCCCTGCTGCCCTACTGGGTATTTGGTTCTCTTTCTCCCCTGCTGCCCTACTGGGTATTTGCTCAAGCAGGCCAAGAAGGTGGAGCCAACTTTTTCTCTGCCTTTTTCACGACTAATCAGTTCCTCAGTTTCATGTACTCTGCCACTATTTTCCTTCAAATCCCCCTTTTCTGCATCTTCCCTGCTATCTGTATCCTCTGTTAAGACCAGCAGTGTCTTAATAGTGCTTTCTTCTTTATCCTACCCCATCCTTCTCCTTTTATTACTTGTCATTAAAATCCTAGCCTCTCTCTTGATATATCTAATAAGGTCAAGGATGAAGGATGAATGCAGTTTGATTGCTGTCTGTTTCTTTGTCTTCAGCTCTGTCCACTTACCACTCTGCTATAGAACCTTTTCTCCAGCTGTACTGCACAGCTTGAAATCACAGAGCATGTTAAGCTATTGGGAACATGATGCTCCTAACCCTCCTCTTCTGTTACCTCCATTTCCCTTTAAGCAAAAAAGAAGGCAGGTGTTTACTGGCCAGCTTCTGGATGTTTTAAAGTCTGGATGGTGATGGGGCAAGAGAGATGGCTGCTCTTGTGAAGTACCTGTGTTTGGTTCTCAGCACCCACATGGCAGCTAACAACTATCTGTAACTCCAGTTCCAGGGGATCTGACACCTTCTTACCTCCACAGGCATTGCATGACAAGGGTCCACTTGCATACATGCCCACAATACAATGATACAGGTCAAGGTTTTGTTTGTTTGGGGTACACAACAGAATTCTATAAAACATTTAAAGAAGACTTACAGCTATTACTTCTCAAACTGTTCAGAAGAATACAAAGGGAAATCTCCCAAATTCCTCTATGAAGCCAGCATCACTCTAATACCAAAACCAGGCACAGATACAACCAAAAAGAAAACTATAGTCCCATCTCATTAATGAACACAGATGCAAAAATACTCAACAAAATACTTGCCAACCACATACAGACCCATATTAAAAATATTATCTATCATGACCAAGTTGGATTCATGCCAGAGATGCAGGGCTGGTTCAACATATGTAAATCAATAAATATCATAAAACACATAAATGGATTGAAAAATAAAAACCACACCATCATCTCAATTGATGCAGAAAAAGCCTTTGACAAAATCCAGCAACCCTTCATGCTTAAAGTCCTAGGGGGAATTGGACTGGAGGGATCATTCCTCAATGTAATCAAAGCCATATACAGGAAACCCACAGCCAACATCATCCTAAATGGAGAAAAGTTAGAAACATTTCCCTTAAAGGCAGGAACTTGGCAAGTCTGTCAGCTATTGCCACTCCTCTTTAATATAGTGTTTGAAATGCTTGCTAGGGCAATAAGACAAGAAAGGGACACTAAAGGAATACTAATTGGAAAAGACAAAGTCAAGCTATCCCTTTTTACAGATGAAATGATACTTTACCTAAGGGATGCTAAAAAACTCCACCAGAAAACTCCTAGAAATGATCAAGACTTTCAGTAAAGTGTTGGGATACAAAATTAACTTACAAAAATCAGTAGTCTTTCTTTACATCAACAACAAGCAATTGAAGAAGGAATATAAGGAGACCTTCCCACTTACAATAGCATCAAAAACAATAAAATACCTGGGAATGAACCTTACCAAAGGCACCAAAGATATCTACAGCAAAAATTTTAAGCCCCTGAAGAAAGAGATTAAAGATATTAGAAGATGGAAAGACCTCCCATGCTCATGGATTGGAATAATGAATATAGTAAAAATGTCCATTCTACCAAAATTAATATACAGATTTAGTGCAATACCAATTAAAATCCCCATGAGTTTCTTCACGGTCTTGGAAAAAAATCCTTAAATTCTTATGAAAAAGCAAAAGACCCCAAATAGCCAAAGCAACCCTGAGTGAAAAGAGTAATACAGGGGGGATCACTATACCAGACTTCAAACTATATTACAGGGCTATAGTCATAAAAACAGCCTGGTACTGGCACAAAAAAAAGACCTGTAGACAAATGGGACAAAATTGAAGATCCAAACTTGAGCTCACACAATTTTGCCACCTCATATTTGAGAAAGGGGCCAAGAAGACTCAATGGAGGAAAGACAGCATCTTCAGCAAATGGTGTTGGCAAAACTGGATCACCACTTATAGAAGAAAAAAACTAAACCTCTACCTCTCACCCTGTACAAAAATTCTACTCCAAATGGATCAAAGACCTGAAATTCTGAAGGTTACAGAAGAAAACGTTGGCAGTAACCTACAAGACACAGGCATAAGAGAAGGCTTCCTAAACCAGACAGCAGCTGCATGGGAACTGAAGTCAACGATTGACAAATGGGACCTCATTAAACTTAAAAGCTTCTGTACAGTGAAGTGAACAATCAGTGAAGTGGAGAGAAAACACACAGAGTGGGAGGAAAGCTTCACCAGTGATACATCTGACAGAGCATTGACTTCCAGAATATATAAACTACTCAAAAAACAAAGAAGTAAACAAATGACTCCCTCAAAAGATGGAGTAAAGAGCTGAACAGAGACTTCACAAATGAGGAAGTAAAAATGGCTGAGAAATGTCTTAAAAATGTTCAACAGCACTAATAATTAAGGAAATGCAAATTAAAACAACTTTAAGACACCATCTCATTCCAATAAGCCTGGCTAGGATCAAGAAAACAAATAATACCAAATGTTAGAGAGGTTGTAGGGAAAGGGGAATACTCAACCACTGCTGGTGGGAATGTAAACCCATACAACCACTATGGAAAGCAATATGGAGAACTCTGAAGAGCCTCAGGATGAGCTTACCACCTGACCCAGCCATACCACTCTTGGGTCTGTACCCACAAGACTCATCCTACTGCAGAGATACATGCACATGTTTATTGCAGCTCTCTTCACAAGAGCAAAGAGCTGGAACCAGCCCAAATGCCCCTCAATAAATGAATGGATAGAGAAAATGTAGTACATCTACACAATGGAATTCTATGCAGCCATAAAGACAGATGGCATCATGAACTTTGCCAGTAATTGGATGGAACTAGAAGATATTATGCTAAGCGACATAACACAGACTCAGAAAAGGAAATGATGAATGGCATCCCTCATCTGTGGATGCTAGCACCAAGCACCGAGTTGTAAGGCAAACTGAGCAACATCAATGTTATATACCTCTTTCCCTGAAAGCAACTGTGTTCTCATAATGTAAATCCCTTAACAGACTCTAGAATTAACCCACCACTTGTTTTTAGACTTTGTAATCTTGGTATATGGGTGGAGGATACATAGGCATATTTTAGAGTAATATAAATTTAAAAAGGAAAAATGTGAATCCTGAAATATGATATGGAAATGACAAACAGTTTGTGTACAGATGACATAATTTTAGTATAGGTGTGATGTATATATTTGCATATGTTGAAGAAATATAGATTGCAGGGAACAACAACAGCAAAGGAACTGGGACAGGGAACCGACTAAAGCAGTAAAGTTCCCCCAAGTACAATAATCCTCTGCTCTGAAAAACTTTGAAAAGAATCAGAAAAATATACAGGGTAGGAGTGGCAGGGTGCATGAACTTGGGTGGTGTGGGGGGCATAGAAGATGAGATGAGTCTAGATTGGACTGAGAAACGATGTATGAAACACACATAACTTCAATAAAAATGTTAAAAAATGATACACGTAAAATAAATAAAAAATAAAAAAAAAAAAAAAAATAAATAAATAAATAAATAAATAAATAAATAAATAAATAAATAAATAAATAAATAAAAATTTTTAGGGGGCTGGAGAGATGGCCTAGTGGTTGAGAGCGCCGACTGCTCTTGCAGAGGACTCGGGTTTGATCCCTGGTACCCACATGGCGACTGAGAATGGTCTTTAGCTCCAGTTCCAGGGGAATCCACCTCCCTCTTCTGACCTCTTTGGCATTGCACGACACGGGTGCACACACCTGCATACAGACAGTACATTCATACACATAAAAAATATTTTAAAATTCTTCAGCAGCAATGCATGGTAATCCTTTAACACTCTATATCTTTCATAGTGATTCTCAACTTTCCTTCGACCTTGAGCTTCTCCCTAGGGATTATAACTTAGCAGTGGGGACCATCAGTCCTCTTTTAAAGCTCTAGGTAATTTTATTGAACACCCAGGTTGAGAATCCCTGCCCCAGACTATAAGCTTCTCTGATCATGGGCTCTTTCTTTAACTCTCTTTGCAGCCTTAGTGAGTTTCCTCAGGGCCTGGTTCTGAGTGGGTTCTCCAGGTCCTTACCCAATATTTGTGGAGGAAAGGAGCAGAGCTCATAAAAGAGGAAGTTAGGGCACATGTGGAGGCTTAGGAAGAGGAAGGATTATTCCAGCATCTGGCTGAGCCTAAGCATCTTTCCTTGAGTGCTCATCCCTCCAGAGCTTGGCCAAGTTTAAGACACTGGAATGATGCCAATCTCCTACCCAGAAGATGTTTAATCTTGGGATGTTTCATCTCCATTTGCACATTTCAGTCTCACTGGTCCATCAATCACAAATGTTCCATGCATGAGCGAGTCTGTAGAAAGAGTGGGAGTTTCTTAGCTCTGTAGCTTACACTGTAATTCCATAATTAATAGAATAGACAGAGTTTATTTAAGTGGGAGGGCTGAGGATCATGGCTCTTAAAATTCTTTTTTATGTCTCTTCTCTAATCTTTCAGAGCTGCATTTAGTCGGAGACATTCTTGTTATCCAAAGAAAAGCTCTGCAAGCAGCTTATATCCTCCACCCTATGTACACTACAAATAAGAAAAAAGAAAATGCATACTATTAGCTGTTCTCCCAGTGAAAGCTTTAGTTTGGAGCTCATCTTTGTTTCCATTATAGCTTTAAAGCCCGCACCCTATCAGTTCAGTTTTAGTAGATATAAAGAAAAATGATTGCAAGCCTTTCTGAATTCAGGAGAAGCAGAAGAATAGGTCTATGCTTTCAACAGACACTAGATTGTAGTCTCTGAGTTTTCTTTCCTTTCTACCAAGTTGGTAGATACATCCTCTTTTGCCATTTAGAACTGTGTTGATTTGAATATCTCAATGAGTAGAGAAAAGGCCTGAATCAAGTCTGAGGCATCTGGACTGGAGCAAGCCAATATTTGTTTTAAGAGACCAGATTTGGGGGAAGTTGGTTAGGCAGAAATAGGTAACTAATATAGGTACTAGAAAAAATAATCTTTATGTAATTATATTAGGTTACAAACTAAGTATATTACATATATGGAGCAAGACCCTCCCTAGACCCCATCACTTTCATTTCTGCTCACTCCCTCTGATTGGTCTCTCTAGTTCACCCAGACAGTTTTACTACATTTATGTCATCTGTATATATATGATTTCATGTATCTATATAAAGTCTAGAACCCACAAGTGAGAGAAAATATGTGATACTTGTCTTTCTCAGACTGACTGAATTTGTTCTAATATAATTAGCTCTCTGTTGACAAGTACCTAGAGTAGCTCCATAACTGAGCTATTGTGAACAGTGCTACAGTGAACACTGGTGTGCAAGTATCTCTATGATGTGTTGACTTGGAGTCCTCTTGGTATGTACTGAAGAGTAGTTCAGCTGGGTGAATCTGTGTGTATTTTTAGTTTTTTGAAAAAACTCCATCACTATAGAAAAAAACTTTTTTACTATGTAAATCTTGGATTTTATGAAAACAAGATGTTTTGTTTTTCACAGATAGATAGGACATTCTCTACAACTGAATAAATAAATGGCTGCACACTGGAAAATTGAACACATTTTTTGGTCTTTTTTTTGAGGCAGGGTTTCCCTTTAGTCCCAGCTGGCCTGGAGCTCACTATGTAGACCAGGCTGGCCTTGACCTCACAGAGATCTGCCTGCCTCTGCCTCCCAAGTGCTGGGATTAAAGGCATCTTCCATCATGCCTGTCTTGAATGCATTTTTATTCCAATAGTCACACCCCCACACACACACACCAAGTTTAATCAGAGAGCTGCTGAGTTCCAGTTTCTCCTTCTTACTCCTGCTACTCTCAGTAGAGGCTGATGTCTGGGTTCATTCCTAGGGTCCTGACTGTCTACTCTGCTCTACTCCAGAGCCCCAGCCAAGAGAGGGGCTGCTGCCATGCTAGACTGAGCTAGAGGAATGTCTTTCTGCTTCTTTTCCTTCATGCTTACCTTCCAGGGGGTTGCCATGTTCTTCCCAAGCTCCTCCTACCTGGTGATATCATTACCCTGTTCAAAAAGTCCCTGTTACAGTTCGAATGTCCAAAATTCATGTTGAAACTTGCTTGCTATAGCTACTGTTCTTAGAAGTGAGACCTTTAGGAGGTGATTGGCTTAAGAGGGATCTTAACTCTCATGACTGGATCGAGGCTATTGCTGAGGCTGGGTTTGTTATAAGAGCCAGTCTGGCCTGGTTTTTCTCTTTGTCGTACACCTGCTCTCATGCCCTGCTGCTGTGTTGTCATGATGTGACACAAAGCTCTCTCTCTCTCTCTCTCTCTCTCTCTCTCTCTCTCTCTCTCTCTCTTTCTCTCTTGATGTCAACATTGCAATCACTGACTTCTTAGCTCCCATAAATGTGAGAAATAATTTTTAACTTTTTCCAATTTATCCTGTCTGTATTTTCCTGTTAGTAGTAGAAAGTGGACTGAGACATGTACTCTCTTCAGGATTTAAGCTCTTTAGTATGATGCAAGGCTCTCTATACCTTGGCTCCCTCTGGCCTGTCCAGCTCTCCTCACCATAGTTTCTAGACTCACAATTACCCGGATTACTATAGTTTCCTAGAACCAGAGTAGGTTATCTAAAATATTCTAGCTTATTACCTCAAGGATGCCAGTTCCCCCTCCATCCTGCTGTCTCTTCTACTTGCACCGCTTTCTTTTCCACTATCTACAGAGTTCATCTTTCTTATCTGTCTGGCAAACCCTTCTTGTCTTCAAGGACCATCCTTGAACCCTCCCACAGTGCCTTACATTTTCTCTGGGAACTCTAGGCACTTCTTGTCCCCTTCTGCTAAAAGACTTAACACACCAAGTAGGAATGCTTTGTTAACAAGTCAACCTCCCAACCTCATGCTTAGAGGTCCTAAAGGATAGTATTTGTGTCTTCTTACTCATTTGTGTGACTTCAGGATTTTACTTGGACCTGGTATAGACTAGATGGTCAGCGAATTTTCTTAAAGTGCAACGGTGTATGAAAGAACTAAAAATGCTTTCATCTTCTATAAGAACATGTCATATCTTCAATTGTTAGTATTTAAGTAAATGTGAATCTTCTTTCAAAAATTGGTCTGACCTTGCTGTACATGGTGGTGCACACCTTTATTTTATTTTATTATTTTAAAAAATAATTTTTTAAATTTATTTTTGTATGTGTATGAATGTACTGTCTGCATGTAGGTTTGTGCACCCGTGTTGTGCAATGCCGCGGAGGTCAGAAGAGGGTCTCGGATTCCCCTGGAACTGGAGTTCTCCTGGAACTGGAGTTACAGATGGTTCTTAGCCACCATGTGGGTGCTGGGGATCGAACCTGGGTCCTCTGCAAGAGCAGTCGGCTCTCTTAACTGCTAGGTTATCTCTCCAGCTCCAGTGGTGCACACCTTTAATCCTAGCACTTGGGAGGCAGAGGTGTTGGGCCCTGTGGGTCCTAGAGAATGCGGCCTACTGTAACCCCCTGAGCCTGACTAGAGTTTAGCGACCTGTCTCTGGCTGGTCACTTCCGCATAGGAGTGACTCAGCATAGCTCGACCTGAAAATGCCTACAACCGATGTGGTGACGTGGTGAGTTACTATTGGCCGAAAGCTATACCCCTCTCCTATCCCACCTTCTTGTCTCCACCCCTCCTGCCAAGCATATACAAGCTACTGCCTGATGCAATAAAGAGAGTCCTTGCTTCGAAGAGCTCCCAGTCTAGTGTGTTCTCTTGCGGACCATCGACACTCATCATCCCGCTCAGCCCCATCCACCCAGGAGGCCGGCTGGTTTGAGCCTCCTCTCCCCTATCTCTCTTCAGGTGACGCCACACAGAGGCAGATGGATCTTTGTGAATTCAAGGCCAGCTTGGTCTACAGAGCCAGGTCCAGGACAGCTGGAGCTACAGGGAGACCCTGTCTTGAAAAGACCAAATAAAATTGGTCTGCATCTTTTTACCTGCACTCTTCTGAACATTTTACATTTGAGCTTTATTTTAAGGAAGCTACAAACCTCCCGAGTTCTGTATTTCTCAGGACAAGACTGGGTAGTCTTGGTACCTCTCTGGGGCCTGGTTTGTTAGGCAATAAGAAGAGCCCAGTACTAACTCTACAGTGTGGGTATCCATCAGGTGAAGCTGCAGAACTTTCTGAGAAAACAAGTGTGCACTCCACCCCGGCACTTGCTCCCAAACCTCAAAATTGGCATCAGTTTCTTTCTGTCCAATTGTAAGAAATAATCTTTTTTTAAAACAAAATACTTGTATTGATGTTTTGTGTATTTCATACATCATTTTCAGTCCAATTTAGACATATTTCCCTTTCCCTGCCCCCCCATCCCACCCCACCCCAGTTCATGCATTCTGCCTTATATGTCTTGCACCTTTATCTCATTCTTTTTAAAGTTTTTCTCTGGAAAGATTTACCGTTTGGGGCAGAATTTAACTGTATCAATCAGTTTTTTGACCCAGTCCTTATGTTGTTCTTTTTCCCTCCCATTTGTATTGCTCCAAAATATACATTACATTGCTCTATACATCATATTGCTCTATAAACATCACATATGGACCAAAATTATGGCCTCTGAAAATAAGCTGTGTGTTAAATAATCTTTTAAACCTGAACTCTAACTTTGAACCATCTTTCTGATTATTTTTTTCCTCTGTGTGTACTGTGTGCTGGGCGTAAACATTTAAATATAAGAAAATGGAGGCTCTAGGGGCTGGAGAGATAGCTGAGCAGTTAGGAGCACCGACTGCTCTTGCAGAGGACTCGGGTTCGATCCCCAGCACCCACATGGCAGCTAAGAACCGTCTGTAACTCCAATTCCAGGAGAACTCCAGTTCCAGGGTAATCTGAGACCCTCTTCTGACCTCCATGGCATTGCATGACATGGGTACACAAACCTACATGCAGACAGTACATTCATACACATACAAAAATAAATAAAAATTTAAAAAAATCAGAAATTAGGAAAAAAAAAAGAAAATGGAGGCTCATGCCAGTTCTTCTGGAAGCTTTTCTGTACATGTGAATCACCTTGGGATCTCTTTCAAAGATTACTGTGGTTGAGTTGGTCTGAGATAGAATCCGAGTTCTGCAAGTTTAACATGTGATGTTGCTACTGCTGACCCATGGGTTGTGTGGAGTTGTAAGGACTTTGCGCCCAAACTGTACTGATTGATGGATAGGACTAAGTCATAACCAGGCAGGAAGAATAAGATCTGATTTTCTATTACATGGAAGGGTGACTGTGGTGGTTTGAATGAGTGTCCCCCATAGGCTCTAGGTATTCAGATGTTTGTCTCCAGTTGGTGGCGTTGTTTTTGGAGGTCTTGGGGTGTGTGGCCGTGCTGGGGGAAGTGTGTCACTGGGGGCAGGCTTAGTGAGTTTTAACAAGCCTCGTGGTCTACAGTTGCCCTCTCTTTGCTTCCTGTGCTCATTGCGAGATGTGACCCTCGGCTTGCTGCTCCAGCCGCCATGCCATGCCTCTCCAGCCGCCATGCCTCCCGCCACAATGGACTCTAATTCCCTGGAACCGTCAATCATAAGCTCAAATAAACTCTTCCTTTTATAAGTTCCTTTGGTCATGGTGTTTTATCACAGCAACAGAAAAGTGACTAATACAGTGACTATGAGAAACAACACTATATTGTATAATTCAAAATAACCAAAAGTTTACATTCATCACAAAGACATGATAAATGTTTGGGATAACATATAATCTAAGTGTACCAAGTTAACTACCAATGTATAAATGCACCAAAACATTATCTACTAATTGAAAAAATTCTGATTTCGAAGAAAGTGTTACAAGCTCCTTGAACTGAGTTATTTGCATGCTAACGTCTGGGAAGCATTGCTCTGTACTACTGAACTGCTTCTTGTAATGCTTGTGGACTTTCTTCTTTTTATCATTTCCACTGTGACGTGGTTATCAAACCGACAAATGATAGCCAGGTGCAGTACCACTGAGCTGAGGTTTCTAGCTCTGGAAGATATTTTTTTCTTTTTTTAAAATATTTTAGTGGTAAAGAAAGATGACATCATGAACTTTTCAGGTAAATGGATGGAACTTGAAGCCATTTCTGCTTCAAGTGTAAGAAATGGTAAGTGAAATAACACAACCCCAGAAAAACAAGCCTCGAATGGTCTTCCTCATTTGTGGATGCTAACATCAAATCCCCAGTTGAAAGGCAAGCTGAACAACATTATTGTTATTTTTCTGTTTATCTAAAAGCAACTGTTGTTACAATGTAAACCTCTTAAGGGGCTCTAGAATCGATCTGCCACTTACTTTCAGACTCTGTAATTACTGTATATGAGTGGAAAGTATGTATTAATATTTTAGAGTAATGTAAAATTAAAGGAGGAAAATGTGAATTCCTAAACATAAAAAAAGATGGAGTGAAAGATTCAGGACATTTATGGCAGAATGCATGATCTGGGGTGGAGTGGGGTAGGGGGGAAGGGAAAGGGGAATATGTCTAAATTGAACTTAAAAATTATGTATGAAGCCGGGTGTGGTGGTGCATGCCTTTAATCCTAACACTCAGGAGGCAGAGGCAGGCGGTTCTTTCTGAGCTCAAGGCCAGCCTGGTCTATGTAGTGAGCTCCAGGCCAGCTGGGACTAAAGGGAGACCCTGTCTCAAAAATACCAAAAAAAAAATTATGTATGAAATACACAAAACATCAATAAAAGCATTATAAAAAATTTTATTTATTTTTATTTTATGTGTATGAGCATACTGCCTGTATGTATGTAAGTGTACCAGTGTCATGTAATGCTGGTGGAGTCAGAGGAAGGTGTCAGACTATCTTGGAACTGGAGTTACAGACAGTTGTTAGCTGCCATATGGATACTGGGAATCGAACCTGGGTCCTCTGTAAGAGCAGCTGGTACTCTTAGCTGCTGAGCCATCCCTCCAGCTCCCACTTCTTATTTTTTTTTTTTAAATAAAGTTTGTAACAACTTTCTTTCCTAGCAAAGGCTGCCCAAGATTGTAAGGGATTTAGAAAATGGGCTATGTTGAGAAACTGTTTCCCACAGGATCAAATACTCGCTAATTTTTTAGTTCTCTGGATGCCAGTTGAGAGTCCAACAAGTTAATTTAGTCCATCACTACCTACTTTGATTTAGTGTCAAATTCCACAAGCCTGCATACTTAGTCCAAGAAGGCTGCCCCCATTAAGACGTCAGCTGCAAATGGGGTACTTAGGTTACAGGCACCTATCCGCTGGACTACGAAGTCTGGGATGCTCTTGACCTTCTCAGGTCTAATCATTTGCTCTAATAACTCATAAAAGACAAGAAAGTGCCCTGCATATCTTTCCTTTCTATTATAAAGGATGTAACTCAGAAACAGCCAAATGACTCAGAAGGCCTATGTAGGTGGGTTCTATTGACTAACTCATCCCCAGTTGGTGACTGAACTCAATCTCCTTTACCCCTCTTAGGAGGCCAGTAGGTGGGTTTAAAGTTCCAAGCTCTAAAAAGACCAGTCTCCATTCTTACACTATATGGGAACCTGCTGAAAGCCACCTCATTAGCATAAACTGTCCCATCTAAAGGGCCTTGTTAGGAATACCAAAAGGCCTTCTATCAGTCTTATCACATGAGAGTCTGGGCAGTTCTATGCCTGGAAACTGGAAAAGAGGTCAGATATCTATTTCCCATTATACCACTTATGAAAAAACCAAATTTAGGGCACATTGTACTAATTTTCTTCTCTGCGTGTTTCTTTGTTATTGAAGAAGTATTTTCCTGTATTTTTCTCTTTGCTCATCACTAAACCACATTGGGCCAGTGTGCAGTAACATTAACCCTTGGATGTATTTGTTGACCCATAGTTCAGATAACTCATTACATGTTGCCATAGATCTGTAGACGTTTATAAACGACTGAGGCTCATACACACCCCATTCATAATAAGAAATGGCATTTCTTTAGGAAGAAAGAACAAAGATTAAGTAATGAGGTGTGAAGTCGGCTGGGAATTGCTGAGCAAATCTTAAACTCCAGGTCAGAATCTTTCCTTCGCCTGGGCTATGTCTGGGGGTGGGGGGACAGTGGGAGCCAAAATGACTTCAGGAGCCCAGGGAAGTCATGTCTCAGACTAAGGAGGGAAGTGTTGGCAGCGCTCTCTCTAAGGACTCTTGAGTCAAAAGCCAGAACAACGTCATGTTCGTCCAACTAATCTGAGTTCTGCACATTTATTTTAATAAAACTCGATTATATTGATGTTATTTACCTCAGCTTTTTAAACATGAAATTGGAAACCAATCAAGTATCCAAATTACTGGAGGACTGGCTAATAAGCTAAGGTAATTAATGAACTAGGCTGCCAGAAAAATGTACCAAAAATGATTTAAAAATAAGAATTATATATCAACATGGAAAATGTTTGTAATTGAGAATGAAGAGAAATAGCAGATTGCGAAAAGTTATGTGTCCAAAGCTGGGAGGGAGATGGAGTTAGGGGCACTGGGGTGTGGGGGTGAGGGAGGTAGTGGTGATCAATATAGTCAGTGAGCCTTACATAAATATGTGGAACTTCCAAAGTATAAAAATGTAAACAGTTATATGCCCTATAATTGCAATTATATAAATAACAATGGGAATGAGGGCTACACTCAACTGCTTAGATAGAATATTGGAGCTAGAGATGATTTTCCTTCCTGAAGATTTCCTTAGTCTCAAATAAAAATACAGCCTTAAAAATACAACTTTGTTCTATCATTACGTGCAGTTGTCCTGAATGCTGTTAAAAATTTGCTTATCCTGGGCTGGAGAGATGGCCTAGCGGTTAACAGCGCCGACCACTCTTACAGAGGACCCGGGTTCGATCCCCAGCACCCACATGGCGGCCGAGAGCCGTCTGAAACTCCAATTCCAGGAGAACTCCAGCTCCAGGGGAGTCCGAGACCCTCTTCTGACCTCCCCGGCATTGCACGACATGGGTGCACAGACCTGCATGCAGACAGTACATTGATACACATACAGAAATAAAAAAAATTTTGCTTATCCGGTGCTAGGCTTGGTGGTGCATGCCTTTCATTCCTGCACTTAGGAGGCAGAGGCAGATAGATCAAGGCAAGCCTGGTCTACATAGTGAGTTCAAGCCAGCTGGGGCTACAAGGAGGCCCTGTTTGAAAACAAACAAACAAACAAACAAACAAACAAACAAGTAAACACAAAGGAAAACAAAACCCCAAATCAAAAACATTGTTTTTCTAAAATACCTATATGAATAAAATTAGTTTTTGTGGCCCTTCTCTATGTACTATGTGTGAAAATGACTGAGAAAATGATCCAAATTCAAACTATGCTCAGGTGAGTCTTATTTGAAACCATGCAGCTTTTCTGACCTTGACCTCAAGACGTCCTGGCTGGGTGTCAGTGTTAGAGTGTGATAGTCCTCAGCCAACCCTCAGTGGACACTCTTGATGATTAGACTCTTACATGATGTGGTCACAGTAGCCAGGTCATTTCAATTATGAATCTGAATCAACATTGGTTACCAGATACTTCAATCTGGGTGCATCCATTGTGACAGGACTTCATGCAGGGCCAAGTCTTGGCAGAATACTGACAAAAATTGATCAAGGATTTAGGAAGTGAATGGCAGAAAAATAATTGTTCTGGCCAGACCTGGGAATCTGGCTAGCTACCTCATAATTTAAATTGTAATAAACATTTCCATGTTTATTTTCTTTGTACATTCCTTGACTGTTAGGGTACTAAAATACAGGCAATTATAATAGAATGACATTTTTTATTACTCATGTAATTTATTTCATTTATTCAACTGGTGATTTTGGAGGCCGATCAAATTGGATTTTTTTTTTCAAATTGCCTTTCCTCACCTACCTTCTCAGGGGTATCAAGTGGCACCTTTACTAAAAGCAGTTGTATATGGTGGTCAGTGCCAGGTACCAAGAGTCTCTGGTTACATCCAGAAGCTGGGCAGATGCCATAGCGATCAAGTAGGATTCAAGGCCTGAATTATGCTTGCCCACAGATGTCAGCTGTCTCTTCATGGATTCCTGCCCAGCAAACCTCTCTCATTGGTCCAAGCTCACCATGTGACTTCATTTCCAGGGTCTTCACTTTTAAGTTCCCTTTCTCATGCAGCTTGGGTCATCACCATCACTGATGAAGCTGTGAACAATTTGCAGGTCTTATTTTTTTTTTAATTTTATTTATTTCCGTATGTGTATGAATGTATTGTCTGCATGCAAGTCTGTGCACCCGTGACGTGCAATGCCGCGGAGGTCAGAAGAGGGCGTCGGACTCCCCTGGAACTGGAGTTCTCCTGGAATTGGAGTTTCAGACGGCTCTTGGCCGCCATGTGGGTTTTGGGGATCGAACCCGGGTCCTCTGCAAGAGCGGTCGGCGCTCTTAACCGCTAGGCCATCGCTCCAGCCCCAATTTGCAGGTCTTATAAGACCTGCTTTCTGCATTTCATGGGTGTGAAGCTGCGTGGCTAAACCAGCCATTAGCAATGGCTGACAACAGTTTTACAAATTCAGACAAAATGATATTATTGGAATATAGGTCTTCTTGTTGGGTGATTTATGGAAGAAAATCTTTTGAAAAAAGATCTTAGACTGTTCATTACACTAAAAATTCTAATTGCTGTACAAGTGAAGGATAATTTAACCTCAAGGATGAAATATGGGTCTTGAAACGCCTGAACAAACAGTTGAGATTAAGGAATGTAAGTGGAACGATTCCAGCCCTCTTTTAGAGGTGTGACCAGGTGGAAGGGACAAACTGTCTTAGTACACACTTGTCCTGTATCCTAATGCTGCTCCCTCCTCTCTGACATGTCCCTGTGACTAGGACAATTTGGATTTACTTTAAATCTAGAAATTGAGAAAGCTTGAATAATTTTTCAATGTCACCATGTTGGGAAGTGGTTGGTTCAAGGCAAATTCAGTTTGTCTGAGGCCCAAAGTCATTATTTTAAGCTCTGAGCTCCCCTGCACCCTCTCCTGCTTCAACCACAAATAAGTTTCTCCTGGGTTTCTGTGCCATTCCCATCCTTTCTCTACTCTAGGAAATGGAGAACATATTCCAAGCCACTGTGAGAAGGAACAGCCAGGGCACCCTTGTCATCATATTTCCTTTCCATCTCCTACTCCAACTGGAAATTAAAATAGGTATGAAAAAAATATCTATGAACATAGTGTCATTAAATGTGATATGAAAATGTAACTAATGGCCTTCAAACAGTTTCTTTGAATTGTTCATTTATAGTTCCCTTCCTGGAAGACACTTTGGTAGAGGGGATAAAATTATTTTGGGCAGAAGGGCTAGAGGTGCCAAAGGCCAGGAGGCGAGAGAAAGCATGGCACTTTGGGGTTTCTGGTCATAGCTATAAAATAAGATGATGGAAACTACTCTTTCAGTTGCTTCTGCGCCAGGCCATCACACTGAAAACTGCACACAGATCACACAGAACCTTGGGGCCCCATGCAGACCACCTGAGTGGCTGTCTGTAGCAGCCTTATGTGATTTTTTTTTGAAATGGCAGCTCAATTATAAACTCCTTGCATACAGGACATAGATTAAAGGCTTAGTTCCTTCTCCAATGAACACATGTCAATAGCTCTAAAAATCCTATACTTTAAATTTATGGATGACTTATTCAAGCTACGCTTTTATTAAAAATATGCTTTATTTATTATTATTTTTATTTTATGTGTATGAACGTATTGCTTGCATGTGTGTAAGTGTATCTCTGGAAGGCCCACAGATGTCAGAAGAGGGCATCAGATCTCCTGCAGGTGGAGTTATAGAGGTTGTCAACCACCATATGAGTACTGGGAACAGAACCTGGGTCCTTTGCAAAAACATTCTGGGCTATTAACCACTGAGCATCTCTCCAGCCTTGCTACCCTTTCATTAACAGAAAATATTAGTGCACATTCCAAGTGGCCAAGAACATAGAGTGGTGGTTAGGATTTATTCCTATCCAAGAAGACACAGCAGCAAAGCTTCGTGATGTGTATGTAAATTGTCCTCTGCACACATTCATACTTGGCATAGACTCATGGAGCAGACCACTTCTGAAAGGCAGTACTCGAAATACGAGCGCATGTTTTGGAGGAAAAGATGAGGGGGCATTGCTATTCTGAAAGACTGTGTGAAGTGGAAACCTGGCATGAGCCCCCACTTCAACCACCAAGGAAATGAGATTCTTCATGACAGCCAGGACCCTTAGAGTGGCCCAGTGTGACCCTTTTCCTATTTTTACTTGGAACAATCATAGTCAGCTTTTTGTTTGCTTTAGATAGAAAACATGTAGATTACTGGTTTTCTGTATTCCGTAGGTATCAATTTTCTTGCTACTATGTGTGTATTGTGTGTACGTGTGTGCATATGTGTGTACATTCATGTGTGTATACTTGTGGAAGTCAGAAGACAACCTTGGGTATGAGTCCTCACCTTCTACTTTTGTTAGACACTCACTGTACTGTTCATCCTTATGAATACGAGGATAGCTGACCCCCGAGATCATCAATTGTTTTGTTATTGCCTCTCATCTGGCCATAGGAACACTGGCATTACAGACATGCACTCCCATGCCATGGTTTACATGGGCTTAGAGCCATCTTCCCAACCCCAGTGCAATTTTTAGAATAATAGACAGTTACTTTTTCCACTAGGGAAGGTTAAAACAAGATGGCTGAATGAAAGCGGGTCCCAGATGGAGAAGAGCCAGCCCCAAGTCAGGCAGGGAGGGCTTCTGAGGTGACCCCATTCAGAGCTGGTATTTATTGAAATTTTGGTTTTGTTCTAAATATGCAGGAAGGATGACATAACTTTTGAGGCCTGTACTGTATATTTTTGGAGATGTCCTTAAAATGGCCTTCCTCACTCTTGAATGGTGTGTGGTAGGAACTGTGGTGGCAGTGGTAACAATTTGCATGGCTTAGATTTATAAAAAAAAAAAAAACTTCTTATGTGGAATAATTTAAAAGTTATAGAGCGAATTACAAAGACTGAGCAAAGTGTGCTCTTTGAATTTGCATCCAGCCTCCTCTGTTAACATTTTACCATATTCGTTGTCTGTCTTTCTTTGCTTTGTTCCCTACAAATTAAGAGTAATTTGAATATCTTGTTCCTTTACCCCGTGAACATTTCATTATTCATTTCTAGGTTTAGCTATCAGTCTGGGTAAGATTAACAGTGACTTCATCTTTCATTCCATTTAAGATTTATAATCCAATTGCCGATCCAATAATGCCCGTAGAATACTTTCTTCTGTAGTATAGACCTGTGTAGGGTTGTATTTAGTTTAAATACCTCTTCAGTTTCTGGCATTAGTTTTTTTAAGCTGCTAGAGCAAGGTGCTTGCTGGTTTAGTGTCTACTGAGGGTTAGCTTCCCAATGAGTGGATATTGCTGTCTCCCTGCATCCTCATGTGGTAGATAGGGATGGAAACTCCCTGGATCTCTTTGATAAGGGATGCCATTCAGAAGGACTCTGATCTTGTGATTCCCCAGGCAATACTAATTCCCAATAATACTATATTAGGGTTAGAATTTCACTAGTGAAATTCAGTCTAGAACAGTCTCCTTCATCAAGAATGGTCCCTCAGCCTTTCTTTGTGTTTTTTTTTTTAATTTTTTTTTTATTAATTTTTTTTATTTATTTCTGTATGTGTATGAATGTACTGTCTGCATGCAAGTCTGTGCACCCATGTCGTGCAACGCCGCGGAGGTCAGAAGAGGGTCTCGGATTCCCCTGGAACTGGAGTTCTCCTGGAATTGGAGCTTCAGACGGTTCTCAGCCGCCATGTGGGTGCTGGGGATCGAACCCGGGTCCTCTGTAAGAGCAGTCGGCGCTCTTAACCGCTAGGCCATCTCTCCAGCCCTAAGATAGTTCTTATATGATATGTGTTATTCATAGAATGAGTACATTATTGTCATTCTGATAATAGTGCTTCCTTTTTGAGGCAGGGTGTCACTCGAGGGCCCTGGCTACCCTGGAACTCACTATGTAGAAGTAGGCTGGCCTCAAACTCACAGACACTTGTCTTTGCCTACTGATTGCTGGGGTAAAGGTAGTGTGCCACCATGCTCAGGTTAGAAGTATCACTAAATGTTCTCCAGTTGAAGCTTTTTGTTGGATTTTTTTTTTCTTTTTTGGTCTTTTTTTGAGACAGGGTCTCCCTTTAACCCCAGCTGGCCTGGAACTCAATCTGTAGACCAGGCTGGCCTTGAACTCACAGAGATCTGCCTGCCTCTGCCTCCCAAGTGCTAGGATTAAAGGCATGTGCCACCACACCCAGCTCGTTCTTTTTTTAAATCCTGAAGTAAAACCTTAATCTTCATTTCAGATAATATTTTATAAAAATGGTGTCAATCAAGGTGTGGCTTACAAAGATATTTTTGAGGGAGTTTACTTTCCTGCCATCTCACTGTACAAGAGCTGCACGGTATGTACCCTGTGTTACCTATCTGTGCATATAACTTGAAAAAAGTATGTGAATGGGTTGTAAAGAGTCNGGTAGGCCATCTCTCCAGCCCCCTGGGTGATCCTTCTTAATAGCCCTCTGTATTAAACCATTCACGACTCATTTTTGTGAATCCAAACCAACTGCTTATGTTCAAAGTCAATTAATGCTCTTAGCTAGGATCAAAATAATCCCAGCAACTTGCTTGGTTACTTAGATCTTTGGTAAAGTTGGTTTGGATTTGTAAGAAAAGATGAAACTTGAAAACAGCCAAGTTCGTTGTATTTTGATTATTGAAGGGGAAGATCATGCCTTGGCCCGGGCACAAAATCTAGCTTAGCTCATGCAGATAAACCGACACATTCCCACTGAGATTCCAAGATGCTCACATCTTGCAAAACATACACTTAGGATCTAAAGACTTCTTTCTGGCTGATAACAAGATTCCTGTAATAACATGAATTTAGGGTATTTTCCAAATACCCCAAGGCACGCATGACTTCAGAGAACACATGTGTACTTCATTGCCATAACCCATTTTTTGTGCTTAATTAAATTTCATTTGGCAAAAGTGCCAATATGAATTTGATACATTATGACTGCCTAGCATTACCAATATGCCTTGCAGGCTTCTGCCCTGGATACCTCTGACACAGAGCATTCAGCAGCAGAAAGAAGGAATCTAAGAAGCTGCCAAAGCAGGCAGAACACTCCCCAGGACATCTCTGCAGACCTAGGAAGAGGAACCTGAGTTTTCATAGGGAGTGCAGGCTCCTGGTGATTTGCCTAAATACCTCTTACTAAAGAGGATCCTTCAGTCAGCAAATGCCTGTGTTTGCGTGTTCATCTGGCTTTCAGACATCTGTGTTGGGCACAGTAGAAACATAGGAGTGTAGACTCCTGTGGCACATTATAAGGCTTTTGCTAATAATCCCATAGGAAGCAGCTCCAAGAAAACAGCAAGAGACAATTTAGCAGAGAAATAAAAGGAGAGATAGAGATAGAGATATAGAGAGAGAGAGAAAGAGAGAGAGAGATAAAAGGAGAAGAAGGAGGAGGTGCTCCTGAGCCATAACGAAACATGACATTGGTAAAATTATTTAGGCTTTTCAAGCCTCCATCTCCTAAAAGATGGACTTTCTTTTTAAAAAATAAATATTTTATTTATTATTTTTGCTTGCATGTATGTAAAAGCATCCGTGTCATGCAATGCCTGTGGAGGTCAGAAGATGGTGATAGGTCCTCTGGAACTGGAGTTAGGGATGGTTGTTAGCCACTGCACTGGGGCCGGGAACCAAACCCGATTCCTTTGTAAGGGAGTCAGTGTTCTCAACCACTGAGCCATCTTTCCAGCCCCCAAAGAAGGGCTTTCTAATGTCCAGGTTAGAGGTTGGAAGGATGGAAGAAGATAAAGGAACTTAGGTTGTCTGTCACAGAATTGGCATACTGCTATCCAGTGTACATTTCTTCCTCTTTTTTACTTAGCTTTTAAAACAGGTCATCAGGACAGGTGTTGGTAATCACATCTTGTGTAGGAAAACACAGCAGCACTTAGAGCTTTAAGTTTAATTATTGGTTGAACTCCTTTTAAAAGTAACATTCTTGAAATTGTGTTTTAACTTGATTTCTTTTCAAGACTTAGTGGAATTGTTTTTGTAATTGTGACATGTTTGTGTGTGGGGGGGGTCAGGGGACACTCGGGTATCAGTCCTTTCCTTCCATCATGATTGATACAGGATCTCTTTGTTCACTGTTGAACACATCGACTAGCTGTCCCTTGAGCTTCTAGGACTTTTCCATAGGATCTCACCATTGAAGCACTGAGATTATAGATACACACTATAGTAACTGGATTTACATGCTTTTGGATATTCAAACTCAGGCCCTCATCCTTGCATTTCGAGTACTTTACCCCACTGAGTCATCCCCTTAGCCTGGAAAATACACTTTTTGCGGGGGTCGTAGAGAGGTGGCTGGTGAAGACCACCCCCTCTAGCTTCCTCGCCGCCGGAGATCTTCACTCCGTTGACCCGCAACGGAGTGGGGCTGGGGAGAGCAAGTGCACTGCCGAACCGAAAACAATCACGGCAGGGAGTCGAGTCAAAGTGTTACAGCTCAAAAACTCAACTTTATTACAGGTTCACTGAGGCTTATAAGCCGTGCTGGCTTCCCCACTCGGGCATGTTTCTCTTCCCAACTGGTCCTTTTAGGAGGCTTAATTTACAAGTTCCTAATTAATCCAATCCCTTCCCTTCCTAGCATAGTCCCTAATTATCATATTAGTACACGGAAGCTAGCCTTCCTTGCTCGGATGGGCGGGGGTGAGTTCGCGAAACTCCATAGGCTTTCTTTTGTCCTACAGGCCTATCTTCTCGGCTATTCCATGCCGTCAACTTTTAAATATCTTTATCTATTTTAAATATTTAGGATAGTTTAGATTTGTATGAAAGTTGCAGACATGGCATTCAGAGTTCTGGTTCCCCATTGTTTTCTGATTGTTGACATCTTATATTAGGATGGCACAGGCATCGCCACCAAGAAGCTAAGGTGTGTACACTCCTCCTAACTAATGGTGCCTGCATTACTGTTCTCTGAATTCTGTGCTTTATTTAGGTTCCAGGAGCTTTTCTTGAATAACTGCAATGTCTTGGCACCATGCCGGGTGTCATCCCGTCACATATTACAGTTGCCACTTAGCTTCTCTGGCTTGTGACAGTGTCTTAGGGTTTCCTCGTTTCTGACAACTTTGGTAATTTTATGTGGTACCAGCTACATGGAATGTCTCCTGGTCAGATGCTTTTGGATATTTCTAGGGCTTTGATAAGAAGACCATGGAGATGAAATGGAAGTCTCAGCGCATTGTCTCAAGGATATATGCAATCAAAGTGATAGCACCACTGAATGAACAATGCAATGAACATCCAATAGGAAGTCCCTCTGTGCTGTGTATTTTCCACTGCAATGTCCCTTCCATACTTGTTACATTCTTACTCTAAGAGCAAACCAAGTGCTGCACACATGGAAGATGTGTTGGGGTGGTAAGCTCCATTTCTTGGGGAATGATATTAATAGTTATTTTCCCATGCCTATGGCAAACACCGTGATAATTTGTTCTCGTTTTCCATCATACCTGAATAGTGTTTTCTAGTATCTCAAAGTAGAGACAAGACAACTATGATAATTAATCCATGTCAGCATTTAGACAAGGAGAATATTTTATAGAAAAGAATAAATTTGCATTGTCTTTATAATTCCCATATCCATGTATTTTACCCTATACTATGTATGAATCTGTCATGTAAATGACTTTATGTGTTATGGTATGAATATATATATATATATATATATATATATATATATATATATATACAATTTAACTACTTATCTGGGGTGATGGATAAATAGCCAAGTATTTCCTGAGTGTAGAGTGAGGTGAGGATGTAGCTCAGAGTCTACCATCCTGAAGGGACCCTCTGATGTAAAAGAGGAAGCTACAGAACAACCTTGAATCCAAGTGTGAAAGAGGAAGAGACATTCTTGCTTTTTTCCTAATGTTAAGTGAAAGGCATTAAGACTTCTACCACAAAGTATAATATTACCTCTTGGTTGAGGTGGATTCTTTACCAGGTTGAAGCAGATTCCTTTCGCCTGAGTTTGGTGAGAGTTTGTCAGAAGTGGATGCTGGGTTGCTTTCATGTGCTTGGCCGGTGCCTCTGATGAGATGGTTCCTATTTAGTCTGTATGTTAAACTGTATAAAATAGCAAAAATGACGACTCTCTTAGGAGACTGTTTGATTCTATCCCCTAGTCTAAATGTATGTACTTATACTTACTAGAAAGTGTTTTCAAGTTTTGTTTTAACATAAAAGTCTTAATTCAAAGGAAATTGATATAGTTGGTGTCAGGCAGAAATCGTAATACATATTTTCCCATATTGCACTGAATTGAATGTCCTCACAAAATTCATGGCTACTTGTAACCTCACTTGGAAATAAGGTCTTTGAGGTGTAATTAGTTAAGTCACTGAAGTGTGCCCTAATCCAATGACCAGTGTCCTTTCTATGTCTGGAATGTCAAGAGATATCTAAACTCAGAAATGGGGTCCTCAGGTGAAGCTGGAGAGTAGATTTCATGTCCAACTTCCGCCAACACCTATGAGATTTGCCTCAACCATTTCCTTCTTCATGCGACCCCCTTGATGCATCTCCCCATTTCATTTTTTCTGTATAGTTTCAGTAGGCCCTTTTGGAAATGCATCTATTGTAGTGTCTGTTGGAAGCATTCTTGATTTAAGAATTATTTATGTGGGATAGCTATCTGGCCAGGGTATAGTTGCCTATTTGAGTTGTCTCCATACTCTGATCTACTAAGGAACCTATCTTAGACAGCATCTTAGATGGCATGTCCAATTGTGGTCATTGTGAACATTTCATTTCATTTGGAAATATATGCTACTCCTGAAAAAGTAGTGTAGAAAACACATCCAACAGTATCAAAATGGAGTTGTGTGTCAGTTAGAAGACATAGTATGATTGGCCTCTTGGATATATAAAAAGGCAACGAGAGGAATACAAATTCTCAAGGTGTGTGAGAAGGTGGCTGAGTGAAAAATTCAATAATCATAGACGTACTTTAATTCCAGCAGCAAAATTTACCCATGTTTTTTTAAATATTTATTTATTTATTTTTATTTATTTATTTATTTATTATTTTTTATGTTATGAGTGTACTGTCGGCAAGTAGGTTGGTGCATCCGTGTCATGCAATGCTGTGGAGGTCGAAGAGGGCGTTGGATTAACCCTGGAACTGGAGTTAAAGACGGTTCTTAGCCGTCATGTAGGGCTGTGGGAATCGAACCTGGGTCCTCTGCGAGAGCAGTCAGCACTCTAACCCACTGAGCCATCTCTCCAGCCCTAACCCATATTTTTGTGCAAAAGGTCCATATGCAAATATGGGTATTAGCCATCCCAATGAAGAATAACCTATCTTTGTGTTCCTCCTAGGACTCGGTGCAGTACCTTGAGTAGAACATATGTTCACAAACATACTAGTTCTGAGTATTTTGTAATACTCGAGTGATAAACAAGAATAAGACACATTCATTTTGATAGAGGATTATAGGAAGAGAAGAAAATACAATGATAGCATGTCTTCATTCACAAATTTTTTTTTGTAAATACAACAAAGGCAACAAATACATCTATTTTACTCATTGTTATTATTATTAATTATTATTATTTTTTTTTGGTCTTTTCGAGACAGGGTCTCCCTGTAGCCCCAGCTTCCTGGAACTGAATCTTGTAGACCAGGCTGGCCTTGAACCCACAAAGATCCGCCTGTCTCTGTCTCCCAAGTGCTAGGATTAAAGGCGTGTGCCACAACGCCCGCCCACTGTGTTGTTTTATAAATCTCCTCCATTTTAGTTAACAATGACAGTTCCTGAAACTAAAGTCATTTGGTTCTTAGAACTAAAGTAACATGTCTTTCTGATCTTTGTCCTCTCTACCCTATTGAGCCCCCAGTAATGGCTGGCTATGAGAAATGTTTGTTTAGTTGCCTGATACTCTTTAACTGACCACCCTACAGATATCCCTCACAATGGCCACCTAATCAACAAGGAATTTTCAGCCCTTTTCTTCTTTCTTTTTTCCTTTTCTACTCTAACCTGTAAGTAGACCAGGAGCTCTCTAGTTTCTTGAACTATACAGTTCCTCTGTAGGCCTTTTCCTGAATAAAGCCTGTGCTGTGGTCAAGTCTCTAGTCTCTTTCCTGTCTTCCCTACTTGTTGACTTTACTCCTGCTCTTTGGAATCCTACCTGGTAGGTAGGAGGTATTCAGTACAAACATTATAGGGCAGTTAGATAAAGACCTGGACTCAGAGAGTGAGGTTTCAATGTGATCATGTTACCTCATTTTCCAGGCTCTTTGAGACAGGGTCTCCCTGTAGCCCCAGCTGGCCTGGAACTTGCTATGTAGACCTGGCTGGCCTCAAACCTCACAGAGATCCGCCTGCCTCTGCCTCCCAAGTCCTGAGATCAGGGCATGCACCACCACTTCTGGCTAGATGTTACTCATTTTACCTGAGAAAATCAGAGAGCTTGCCAGGGGAGGGGACCTTATACCAGGACTTGAAGAATGCTTAGGAGATCTTGAAATGGAAGAAAGGCAATGTGATCCTTGCAAAAGGACACCCTCTTTTGCTGAGAAATAAACAAACCAGTTTTGTTGGAAGAAAACAATCTGAGGTATGAGGGGGCCTAGATCAAATAGGAAGTTTGGAATCAGTTATTCAAACACTTGTATACCTGCCATATGGATGTATTGTCAGTTCATTCTGTAGATTCAAGGTACTTTTGAGCAACTTTAACAGCAGAGTGGAAAGATGTGATTTATAAATGAGAAAGATCACCCTGAGATGGTTCTCTAGAGCTGGGGGGTCAGAGAGACAGGGAAATCTGTCAGGAAACTCTTGTGACAGTCCCACCAGGAGTCGTGGGTGTGAATTCAATGGAACCAAACTGTGCTGCATTAATTACTGTTTTTATAACCTTGGCAAGACACCTAGCTTCTGTTGCACATCATAAATACAGTCCAATTATACACTTCACATGGGTAAACATTCTTACTTTCTCAGATCAGTTCAGAAGAAGGTAAGTAAATGTCATCATCAGGAAGTATTTACTTGAGATGCAAAGCAGGGGTTTGCCCAGGAGAAAAGGGAGGGAGCAGAGTGCCCTGGTCCGGAATTCAGACAGCCTGAGCGGCAAGAACCAGCGTCAGTCAGAAGTACAAGCTGATGTTTGCATGTTCCTCTTTATTTCCTGATCCCCATTTCTTGTTGATTCTGCTCTTTACAACACACATCGATGCCAGAAGTGAACCTGAGGAATGACCTAATAATGGAGTCATGCTTTTAGCAATCTACATTAGCCTCATTTGACAGACTGTCAGGGTACAGGGACAAAGAGAGATCTTTATGTTACAGGTTTAAATACTAGATCCTGTCATAAAGTACTCAGTTAAACTTCGTAGCAAGAAAAATATATTTGATGAACAATGAAGTCAAGTTAAGACATGAAAAAGAGCATGTTGTGTTCTTTCCTAAATGCTGTCCTGCCAAGTGTAGACATTCTTCAGTTTTCAAGGCCCTCTACAGAGGGAGCATCTTAAAAGGCCAAGCAGGGGCTGGAGAGATGGCCTATTGGTTTGCGGTTTTAAGAGTCATCCGATCGTCTCTTTTACGGAGGACCCTGGTTCGATTTTGGTCCCATTCAGGCTACTCCTAATGGCGGCCCGAAAACCGTCTGAAACTCCTGCAGTTTCCCTATTGGAGACTATTCAGTTTCTCATGGGTGTAATCCGAGTCCTTTCTGATCCGTATCCTCATGTTCTGCGTGTGTCCTTTCTTGTCGTTAGATGTTGGTAGGAACATTGCTGCTTCTTCATCTAGTAGCGATTGTTTGCCAGTTTATCACTTTCTTGGGTCTGTCGCTTTGCTTGGCCTTTTTTTTTAAATTTTTTTTTTTTTAAAAATTTTAATTTATTTCTGTATGTGTATGAATGTACTGTCGCATACTTGCAGCGGTTTTGATGACATGTCGCGTTGCACCGAAGTGTCCGTGCAACGCCGCGCGAGGGTCAGAAGAAGGGACCGCCCCGATATCCCCCTCAGGAAAAACTGAGCAGTTCTCCCTGGTGAACTGGAAGCATATTCCATGGAGAAACAGGGATGTTTCGAGCCCGCATCCAATTTCATGTGGTGCTGGGGAATCAAGAAACCCCAGGGTCCTCCTGTAAAGAGCGGTAGTCGGCATGGTCTTAACCAGTAGGCCATACATAAAATTATCAAATCCAGCAAACAAAAAACCTCTTGCATTGAGCAAAATATGTTGCCAGAGCATGCCTAAGCCTCCGTGTGAGAGTGGGGGTCCTTGGAAAGGACTCATATAGTGTCCCCTTTAACACTTTGGCTAGGAACAAGCCTATTTCCATGAGAAGCGAAAACCATACTATGGGCCTGACGTGTCTAAGACGCGATCTCTAAGGTTGCTTAACGAGGCTTAGACCTTCAATTTGTCTCTATTGCAGAGATATTACATTTAGGTCTTATGGCGCGCGTGTATACGAAGTTTACACAGATGAATGGAGTTCTCTAATTTAATGACAGGCATCTAGTAATTTAAACCTGTAGAGGACAGCTGAGGAAGAGCTTCTCATCCTCTTGGGTAGTGCACCTCGGCTCTGTCCCTTGTGAAAACAGGTTCCCTGGGTACCCATAGAAGGGAATAAAATGTAGACATAGCCTTAAAAAATAGAATAGAACAACCATATTTAAGAGGGTCCCAATTACCTGCATACGGTGCACTCCTCCTGTGGGCGCATTCGAATGTGTTGTTGTAAAGAGGCCAGATCACCCAGGGAAATGGGGATCAGGACCACATAAGGGACTGCCAACATGGCCAGGACGTGCATCAAGTCTACAAGTTCAAGGGGAGATGTATTCGCCTGGGGATCATCGAGCCGCTCACCAAGGCTGTCGTGGATGTTCCGGCTAACCATATATATGTGGGCATAAACGTGCTCGCCTCTACGCATCCCATTTTCTCTGGGTCACAGTACCTCCTTCGAGACTCTAATATGCGCATCTCAAGTAAAATTATATCCGTGAAATGTGGCATGTACAATTTTACATTAAGCTTCTTTCCGTACTGTAAGGAGTGGAGCAAGTAAAGAATGTTGTACGCACCACAACTGTAAGCAAGTGTTACATGAGTGATCTGGACTGCAGTACTCCTTATTTTTGATCGTTGACGCCAACAGTGTGAAAGACTCAAAGTGTACTAGCCCAAGAGGGGTTCATAGTAGGAAAAAAACAGGGATTTGAGATTAATGCAGCACGATGCAGGTATCTGGGTTCCGAGTGGAAACCCAGATTCCACACCCTCCTCTACAGACATGCCCTGGTGGACTGTATCAACTAAAGAGGTTCTTCCTGACCACGATTCTCCCTCTATGTCGTCTACTGAGACCTCTTCCCAGGCACATACTAGTACGAAAATACCGCAATTCCTCAGAGGGTAGGACTGAGGGCTTTTCAGTCTTACAATGTCTTGTAAGAGATCACACATTTTTCCACTCACTAGGATGTTTCAACGTGCTCAACTCATAAGAGTATCTGTGAATCCTACTTAGAATGTAATATCGGACCACACTACTATCCCAATAGTGGCCAGGTGGTAAATTACTTTTCCAATGGGTTGTTTTCGCAAAGTCAAATCCTGGAATCTCAAAGACTTTCGCTAATTTTGATTACTAGCACCCCTCCTCATGAGCTCCGAAGGAGTTGTGTTTTATCGCATTCTCGCCTAACATAAACCTGGTGAGGCATATTTGAGTTAAGGCTATTAGGTTTTTTCTCCTACAGAATAAGATGCGCTGATGGTCCTTTTGCAAGGATCACATTGGCCTATTTCTAAACCACCAAGTCCTTGCAATAGGATCTCTCATAAAAGCCATGCCTTTACAACCGTCCATGGTATTAAGCGTTCCCTCACCTTGGGAAGGCACTCTGATTTTGTCTACTAGGTTATAGGAAGTGAAGATTACCCAACATTCCATAGATCCAGAAGTGGTAGGGTTGGGACCATGCCCGCTGAAATAAATCCTCCAGGTAGCATATGGGGAAGGCAATGGAAGGGCAGTTCGAGGAATCTTACTGAGATGTATGTTTATTGGGGACCGAGACACACCGGTCTCAATCATAGCAAGGTTTCACAAAGGACCAGCTGGGTCGACTTCACATGGAGAGACCTTGTTCTCCATAAAATAGTATAGAACTGAGATAAATGGATGTATCATTGATTATAATTCATTCTCCATTTTTTACTATTTTGAATGCTGTATATATACCTTCGAGACTTCTGTATGTATAGCTTGCCAGTGTACAAGTCCAGGCTCTTTAATCTAACCCTAGTCTATTTAATGTGCCTCTAGTACGTGAGTATATGCACACTCTTACCTCCTCCAGTATCACGTCGTAAGAGGAGATATTCCAAAGAAGAGGCAGTCAGAGGTACACGAGACAACAATAGTTAGGGATACACTGAGGACAGGAAGAGACATGATGGAAGGAACTGACCACATTGCACAGGACCTTTAGATATCAGGGAAAAGTGCCTTCAGTCAGAGAGAGCTCTTGTATCCCAAGGGTTGACAATAGTACAATCGGTGAGAGAAGTCTCTGGCTCTAAGACTCTCTCCAACCGGGTGTTCTATTAGACGCCTGCTAAGAGAAGCAAAACAAGTGGTTGCATGTCATAGAAGGAAGCATAAAAGGCGCACCTGTAATAAACGTTTCCGCCTTTGATTTCGTCAATTCATGGACTGGCTAGATAGAGGGTCCATCCTTGGGGTAGGATAGGCAGGGGGATAAGTCTTGTACAGGGGGATGAGTTGTGTTTTTAGGAATGTAGACACTAGCCCAACATGTAGATGAGACACTTTTTATATTCTGACACTATAACTCGTCCATTGAAACTTGGCGCGAGCTCCTATCAATCAAGTTGAGGTAAGAACTGAGGCATACAAAGATCAAGACAATGCATCATCCAATAAATATTTATTAAGTTCGATATTATATCCTAACAATGACTTTAGACCAGGGACTGTGTCTATTGTTAACTATGGAGGAGTATTATAGATATACCAACTCTAACCAGTTGGCCGTCAGGTGCCGCGACGGGGGTGGCTGAGCAGCGGCCCATTTAGTTCCGCCTGAGCCGGACTAATTGGGAGATCAGAGACGCTGGTCATTGTATGGTCTCGGCAGCTGGTCTTCACAAGCAGAGATCAGGTTTCCACACAGTTCATGAAACTGGATTTATGGGGTAGTTCACTCCCACTCACGTTCCTCAGGACCTGGAAATCTCTATCACATTAATTTATTATAACATAGTAATATATATTAGATTAGGTAAAAGGTCAAAGAACATGATAAGTATCTGTCAATATATTCTACTATGCTAAGTGCATTTATAACTGTATAAATCCTGGAAACTATATAAGGTGAGACGCGCATTCTTTGACCGCTCCGTCATGCTGGTTTGATTTGCTATTGTTGCCTTGTCTGTCATTTTCATCATGCTTTGGGTGAATGAGATGGGTCCTATCATTCGTAACTTTTTCACTTCTTCTCTTCTATAATTCTATTCATAATGTGTCTTATTCTTGCTCTTATCACTCCGGAGTTTACATACTCGAAACTAGTAATGTTAGTTGCTGAAAATATGTTCTACTCAAGGACCTTGCATCCGGAGTCCCTAGGGGAACACAAAGATTAGGTATATTCCTCATTAAGGGATGGCTAATACCATTTTTGCATATGGATCTTTGCACGCAAACAATAATGGTAAGAAGGGACTGGAGAGATGGAAGCTCAGTGGTTAAGAGTGGCTGCGTTGTGCTAACTCTTCCATGTCATCTCGTCAGAGGACCCAGGTATTCGATTCTCCCGCACCTCATAGGCATGACGGCTGAGAAAAACTCTGAATTTGAATCTGCACTCGCAAGTTACCGAATGTAGATAAATCAACGCCCTCATCTTTCATGACCAACATTCACTGCATTTTGAGCACTTGATTATGCGCGTGAGGAATAGCAAGACATCTTAAACCTAAACTATTAGAGACAGAATCATCACACATAAAATTAATAATAAGTATAACAATATGAAAAGTAAATATATAAATATATTAATAAAATATAAATAATAATTTATAAATCATGAGGAGGTAACATACTGTATTTTATGCATAGTCTGTGAAATTAAAGAGACTACGTTCTAGTGCATCTTTATTTAAGAATAATTTGTTTCATCTCAAGTCCACCTTCTAAAGCATGATAAACGATACTTCCTAGCCATAGAACATTGTATTTCCTCTCAAGGATTGTGGCATATTTTATTATTATAAATCAGAAGGAAGGACCAAATCAAATTACTATTGATCTTCTAAACTACGACAACCTACACATGATTCTTCAACCATGTGTTGATACTAGTTTGTATGTGTAATGAATATTTTCGTAACTTAAGAGCTAACTCTTCGTTCGGGAGTGTGGTGAAATGGCAGACAATATAACTTTCCAAGCAACTTTTAAGTACCTATAGAAATGGCTACTTTCGGGACACGAATGACCACCACAAGACAGTGGAGCCCAGAATGCCCTTATCCTTAGATTGATGTGTCCCTAGAGGCTAAGGTCAATAAGGGTTTCCCTCCTGTAGCTTCTAGATCCAAGAGTATGGAGGACACAACTCCTGAAGGACATTAGGCAACTAAAATCAAGCGCGACGACCCTTCGGCCCAGATTAGCTATGTCCTTCAACGATAAAAAATCCAAATAAATTAACAAAAAAAATAAAATCAAAAAGAAATCCAATCCAGAAGAAATCCAACTACAATTAAGTATGGACTATTCTACACAAGTAGGACTAAATCTGAAATATAAAATGGAATCTATATACAAAGAAATTGAAAAAAATATGGGGAGGAGATGCACAATGCACGAAAAAGAGCGGGATCATTCTATGATTAATTGAAAGAGAAATAGGGTTGAGGCAAAATGCATACATAAGTGTGTTTGGCCAGATGAAGTCATATGGAACATGAAAACTTCATACATACTTCGCAGCGTCTCACCTGAATAGGACCACCTATGGTGAGTCTTGAAGTTTTTAGATGGGTAACCATCTTCTGACATTACGAAGAACCATCAGAAAAGGGACAAGTGCGCTCAGGATCAATTGGATTTTAGAAATTGGGTCACACAACTTCACGTGACTTTAATTAATGTACACCGCCGTCAAAAGCAACCTTTATTCTCCAAGTGAGGTTACAAGTAGCCATGAATTTTGTGAGGACATTCAATTCAGTGCAATATGGGAAAATATGTATTACGATTTCTGCCTGACACCAACTATATCAATTTCCTTTGAATTAAGACTTTTATGTTAAAACAAAACTTGAAAACACTTTCTAGTAAGTATAAGTACATACATTTAGACTAGGGGATAGAATCAAACAGTCTCCTAAGAGAGTCGTCATTTTTGCTATTTTATACAGTTTAACATACAGACTAAATAGGAACCATCTCATTAGAGGCACCGGCCAAGCACATGAAAGCAACCCAGCATCCACTTCTGACAAACTCTCACCAAACTCAGGCGAAAGGAATCTGCTTCAACCTGGTAAAGAATCCACCTCAACCAAGAGGTAATATTATACTTTGTGGTAGAAGTCTTAATGCCTTTCACTTAACATTAGGAAAAAAGCAAGAATGTCTCTTCCTCTTTCACACTTGGATTCAAGGTTGTTCTGTAGCTTCCTCTTTTACATCAGAGGGTCCCTTCAGGATGGTAGACTCTGAGCTACATCCTCACCTCACTCCTACACTCAGGAATACTTGGCTATTTATCCATCACCCCAGAGTAAGTAGTATATAATATATATATATATATAATTATATATATATATATATATTCATACCATAACACATAAAGTCATTTACATGACAGATTCATACATAGTATAGGGTAAAATACATGGATATGGGAATTATAAAGACAATGCAAATTTATTCTTTTCTATAAAATATTCTCCTTGTCTAAATGCTGACATGGATTAATTATCATAGTTGTCTGGTCTCTACTTTGAGATACTAGAAAACACTATTCAGGTATGATGGAAAACGAGAACAAATTATCACGGTGTTTGCCATAGGCATGGGAAAATAACTATTAATATCATTCCCCAAGAAATGGAGCTTACCACCCCAACACATCTTCCATGTGTGCAGCACTTGGTTTGCTCTTAGAGTAAGAATGTAACAAGTATGGAAGGGACATCGCAGTGGAAAATACACAGCACAGAGGGACTTCCTATTGGATGTTCATTGCATTGTTCATTCAGTGGTGCTATCACTTTGATTGCATATATCCTTGAGACAATGCGCTGAGACTTCCATTTCATCTCCATGGTCTTCTTATCAAAGCCCTAGAAATATCCAAAAGCATCTGACCAGGAGACATTCCATGTAGCTGGTACCACATAAAATTACCAAAGTTGTCAGAAACGAGGAAACCCTAAGACACTGTCACAAGCCAGAGAAGCTAAGTGGCAACTGTAATATGTGACGGGATGACACCCGGCATGGTGCCAAGACATTGCAGTTATTCAAGAAAAGCTCCTGGAACCTAAATAAAGCACAGAATTCAGAGAACAGTAATGCAGGCACCATTAGTTAGGAGGAGTGTACACACCTTAGCTTCTTGGTGGCGATGCCTGTGCCATCCTAATATAAGATGTCAACAATCAGAAAACAATGGGGAACCAGAACTCTGAATGCCATGTCTGCAACTTTCATACAAATCTAAACTATCCTAAATATTTAAAATAGATAAAGATATTTAAAAGTTGACGGCATGGAATAGCCGAGAATGATAGGCCTGTAGGACAAAAGAAAGCCTATGGAGTTTCGCGAACTCACCCCGCCCATCCGAGCAAGGAAGGCTAGCTTCCTGTACTTAATATGATAATTAGGGACTATGCTAGGAGGGGAAGGGATTGGATCAATTAGGGACTTGTAACTTAAGCCTCCTAAAAGGACCAGTTGGGAAGAGAAACATGCCCGAGTGGGGAAGCCAGCACGGCTTTATAAGCCTCAGTGAACCTGTAATAAAGTTGAGTTTTTGAGCTGTAACATTTGACTCGTACTTCCTGCCGTGTTGTTTTGTTCGGCAGCGCACTTGCTCTCCCCAGCCCCATTCCGTCGAGGGTCAACGGAGTGAAGATCTCCGGCGGCGAGGAACTAGAGGGGGAGGTCTTCACCAGCCACCTCTCTACGACCCCGCAAAAAGTGTATTTTCCAGACTAAGGGGATGACTCAGTGGGGTAAAGTACTCGAAATGCAAGGATGAAGGCCTGAGTTTGAATATCCAAAAGCATGTAAATCCAGTTACTATAGTGTGTATCTATAATCTCAGTGCTTCAATGGTGAGATCCTATGGAAAAGTCCTAGAAGCTCAAGGGACAGCTAGTCGATGTGTTCAACAGTGAACAAAGAGATCCTGTATCAATCATGATGGAAGGAAAGGACTGATACCCGAGTGTCCCCTGACCCACACACACACATGTCACAATTACAAAAACAATTCCACTAAGTCTTGAAAAAAAGAATCAAGTTAAAAACACAATTTCAAGAATGTTACTTTTAAAAGGCAGTTCAACCAATAATTAAACTTAAAGCTCTAAGTGCTGCTGTGTTTTCCTACACAAGATGTGATTACCAACACCTGTCCTGATGACCTGTTTTAAAAGCTAAGTAAAAAAGAGGAAGAAATGTACACTGGATAGCAGTATGCCAATTCTGTGACAGACAACCTAAGTTCCTTTATCTTCTTCCATCCTTCCAACCTCTAACCTGGACATTAGAAAGCCCTTCTTTGGGGGGCTGGAAAGATGGCTCAGTGGTTGGAACACTGACTCCCTTACAAAGGAATCGGGTTTGGTTCCCGGCCCCAGCTGAGTGGCTAACAACCATCCCTAACTCCAGTTTCCAGAGGACCTATCACCAATCTTCTGACCTCCACAGGCATTGCATGACACGGATGCTTTTACATACATGCAAGCAAAAATAATAATAAAATATTTATTTTTTAAAGAAAGTCCATCTTTTAGGAAATGGAGGCTTGAAAAGCCTAAATAATTTTACCAATGTCATGTTTCGTTATGGCTCAGGAGCACCTCCTCCTTCTTCTCTTTTATCTCTCTCTCTCTTTCTCTCTCTCTCTATATCTCTATCTCTATCTCTCCTTTTATTTCTCTGCTAAATTGTCTCTTGCTGTTTTCTTGGAGCTGCTTCCTATGGGATTATTAGCAAAAGCCTTATAATGTGCCACAGGAGTCTACACTCCTATGTTTCTACTGTGCCCAACACAGATGTCTGAAAGCCAGATGAACACGCAAACACAGGCATTTGCTGACTGAAGGATCCTCTTTAGTAAGAGGTATTTAGGCAAATCACCAGGAGCCTGCACTCCCTATGAAAACTCAGGTTCCTCTTCCTAGGTCTGCAGAGATGTCCTGGGGAGTGTTCTGCCTGCTTTGGCAGCTTCTTAGATTCCTTCTTTCTGCTGCTGAATGCTCTGTGTCAGAGGTATCCAGGGCAGAAGCCTGCAAGGCATATTGGTAATGCTAGGCAGTCATAATGTATCAAATTCATATTGGCACTTTTGCCAAATGAAATTTAATTAAGCACAAAAAATGGGTTATGGCAATGAAGTACACATGTGTTCTCTGAAGTCATGCGTGCCTTGGGGTATTTGGAAAATACCCTAAATTCATGTTATTACAGGAATCTTGTTATCAGCCAGAAAGAAGTCTTTAGATCCTAAGTGTATGTTTTGCAAGATGTGAGCATCTTGGAATCTCAGTGGGAATGTGTCGGTTTATCTGCATGAGCTAAGCTAGATTTTGTGCCCGGGCCAAGGCATGATCTTCCCCTTCAATAATCAAAATACAACGAACTTGGCTGTTTTCAAGTTTCATCTTTTCTTACAAATCCAAACCAACTTTACCAAAGATCTAAGTAACCAAGCAAGTTGCTGGGATTATTTTGATCCTAGCTAAGAGCATTAATTGACTTTGAACATAAGCAGTTGGTTTGGATTCACAAAAATGAGTCGTGAATGGTTTAATACAGAGGGCTATTAAGAAGGATCCCACAGGGGCTGGAGAGATGGCCTACGCAGTTAGAGCGCCGACCACTCTTACAGAGGACCCGGGTTCGATCCCCACACCCACATGGCGGCCGAGTAGCCATCTGAAACTTCCAATTCCAGGAGAACTCCAGTTCCAGGGGAATCCGAGACCCTCTTCTGACCTCCACGGCATTGCACGACACGGGTGCACAAACTTGCATGCAGGCAGTACATTCATACACATACATAAATAAATAAAATTAATAAAAAAAATTAAAAAAAAAAAGGATAACCCAGTTCAACTTCTTCCTCTCACAAATGAAGAAGCACAGACCCACATAGGCAACTGGTGACAGGGGCAGGGTGGAGGGAGTTTGATCAAGTGAGCAGGTAAGCTGATAGCCCAGGCACTGAGATGGCATCACAGATCACTCTGATATCCAGGTTTGGACTAGGGAACCCATTCAATGATTTCCATCCCAAAGAATCTATGGCAGAGCCTTATTAAAGTCATGGATCCAGTGGAGAATGAAAACAAAATCTAACCAAAACGGAAGCATCTTACACAGAATGAGGTCATTATATATCACAGAGTCACTGGGACAGAAATAAGCTAATGGATTCCTTTTCAAAAATTGTGATATCTTCATGAACTGAAGATATCAAGCTTAGACTTCAAGCTTGGAGTCTAAGCTGTGGCTTCACCACGGCTACTGACCTCCTGTACCACCGTGGGTCAGCTACTCACTTGGACCTACACGTCTTCATTTATAGGAGGAGGGGTTGATCTCCATGATATTTAATAATGCTCTAGGTCAAAGCATTCATGTTTTTTAATACTTTTAATTTCAAAATGGGAAAGGGACCATGTTCTTCAAAACACTCTATTAAAAAAAAAAACACCAAGGAGGGGCTGGAGAGATGGCCTAGAGGTTAAGAAGCGACCGACCGCTCTTACAGAGAACCCGGGTTCGATCCCCAGCACCCACATGGCGGCTGAGAAACGTCTGAAGCTCCAATTCCAGGAGACTCCAGTTCCAGGGGAATCCGGAGACCCTCTTCTGACCTCCCGCGGCGTTGCACGACATGGGTGCACAGACTTGCATGCAGACAGTACATTCATACACATACAGAAATAAATAAAAAAAATTAATAAAAAAAAAAATTAAAAAAAAAACAACAAAGAAGAGGCTGAGGGACCAATTCTTGATGAAGGAGACTGTTCTAGACTGAATTTCACTAGTGAAATTCTAACCCTAATATAGTATTATTGGGAATTAGTATTGCCTGGGGAATCACAAGATCAGAGTCCTTCTGAATGGCATCCCTTANTCCAATTCCAGGAGAACTCCAGTTCCCAGGGGAATCCGATACCCTCTTCTGACCTCCGCGGCGTTGCACGACACGGGTGCACAAACTTGCATGCAGACAGTACATTCATACACATACAGAAATAAATAAAATTAATAAAAAAAAAAAAATTTAAAAAAATAAAAACTTCTTTATCATACTGCATTTACCTTGGTTAATCAGAGCAGGGGACTGTTTTGATATCGATTTTGCATTTTTTTTTCCTCAGATTGTGTCCCAGTCAATCTAGGCAATGTTTTTTCATGTGGATTGCCAAAAAAATGTATGAGTGATTCTGAGAGACTAAAATTTCAAGTTCTCATACTTTGAGCTTTTACGCAATACCTGTGAATTGGTAACAGAAAAACGTATCTTGAAAATGATGACTTTCAATTATAAGAGATAGATGACCCATTTTTTTTCAATTATTCCAGGTAAGAGGTTGGATGTCTCAGAACAGAAAAGTCTATTATTTGCTTCCCAGAGAGAAAATTGGAAAACATAAAACTCACAGAGGTTTTGGCATTTGAGCCAATAAACATAAAGTCGAGGAACACTTACCCAAGGGGCAGGAACTGAGAGTGGTCTCAGAATCTACTACTTACTCCGGGGTGATGGATAAATAGTCAAGTATTCCTGAGTGTAGTAGTGAGGTGAGGATGTAGCTCAGAGTCTACCATCCTGAAGGGACCCTCTGATGTAAAAGAGGAAGCTACAGAACAACCTTGAATCCAAGTGTGAAAGAGGAAGAGACATTCTTGCTTTTTTCCTAATGTTAAGTGAAAGGCATTAAGACTTCTACCACAAAGTATAATATTACCTCTTGGTTGAGGTGGATTCTTTACCAGGTTGAAGCAGATTCCTTTTGCCTGAGTTTGGTGAGAGTTTGTCAGAAGTGGATGCTGGGTTGCTTTCATGTGCTTGGCCGGTGCCTCTAATGAGATGGTTCCTATTTAGTCTGTATGTTAAACTGTATAAAATAGCAAAAATGACGACTCTCTTAGGAGACTGTTTGATTATATCCCCTAGTCTAAATGTATGTACTTATACTTACTAGAAAGTGTTTTCAAGTTTTGTTTTAACATAAAAGTCTTAATTCAAAGGAAATTGATATAGTTGGTGTCAGGCAGAAATCGTAATACATATTTTCCCATATTGCACTGAATTGAATGTCCTCACAAAATTCATGGCTACTTGTAACCTCACTTGGAAATAAGGTCTTTGAGGTGTAATTAGTTAAGTCACTGAAGTGTGCCCTAATCCAATGACCAGTGTCCTTTCTATGTCTGGAATGTCAAGAGATATCTAAACTCAGAAATGGGGTCCTCAGGTGAAGCTGGAGAGTAGATTTCATGTCCAACTTCCGCCAACACCTATGAGATTTGCCTCAACCATTTCCTTCTTCATGAGACCCCCTTGATGCATCTCCCCATTTCATTTTTTCTGTATAGTTTCAGTAGGCCCTTTTGGAAATGCATCTATTGTAGTGTCTGTTGGAAGCATTCTTGATTTAAGAATTATTTATGTAGGATAGCTATCTGGCCAGGGTATAGTTGCCTATTTGAGTTGTCTCCATACTCTGATCTACTAAGGAACCTATCTTAGACAGCATCTTAGATGGCATGTCCAATTGTGGTCATTGTGAACATTTCATTTCATTTGGAAATATATGCTACTCCTGAAAAAGTAGTGTAGAAAACACATCCAACAGTATCAAAATGGAGTTGTGTGTCAGTTAGAAGACATAGTATGATTGGCCTCTTGGATATATAAAAAGGCAACAAGAGGAATACAAATTCTCAAGGTGTGTGAGAAGGTGGCTGAGTGAAAAATTCAATAATCATAGACGTACTTTAATTCCAGCAGAAAAAAAAAAAAATATAAAAAAATATTTAAATATTTATTTATTTATTTATTATTTTTTATGTGTATGAGTGTACTGTCTGCATGTAGGTTGGTGCATCCGTGTCATGCAATGCTGTGGAGGTCAGAAGAGGGCGTTGGATTCCCCTGGAACTGGAGTTAAAGACGGTTCTTAGCCATCATGTAGGTGCTGGGAATCGAACCTGGGTCCTCTGCGAGAGCAGTCAGCACTCTTAACCACTGAGCCATCTCTCCAGCCCCTACCCATATTTTTGTGCAAAAGGTCCATATGCAAATATGGGTATTAGCCATCCCAATGAAGAATAACCTATCTTTGTGTTCCTCCTAGGACTCGGTTCTACCTTGAGTAGAACATATGTTCACAAACATACTAGTTCTGAATATTTTGTAATACTCGAGTGATAAACAAGAATAAGACACATTCATTTTGATAGAGGATTATAGGAAGAGAAGAAAATACAATGATAGCATGTCTTCATTCACAAATTTTTTTTTGTAAATACAACAAAGGCAACAAATACATCTATTTTACTCATTGTTATTATTATTATTATTATTATTTTTTTTGGTCTTTTCGAGACAGGGTCTCCCTGTAGCCCCAGCTGTCCTGGAACTGATCTTGTAGACCAGGCTGGCCTTGAACCCACAAAGATCCGCCTGTCTCTGTCTCCCAAGTGCTAGGATTAAAGGCATGTGCCACCACGCCCGGCCACTGTGTCGTTTTATAAATCTCCTCCATTTTAGTTAACAATGACAGTTCCTGAAACTAAAGTCATTTGGTTCTTAGAACTAAAGTAACATGTCTTTCTGATCTTTGTCCTCTCTACCCTATTGAGCCCCCAGTAATGGCTGGCTATGAGAAATGTTTGTTTAGTTGCCTGATACTCTTTAACTGACCACCCTACAGATATCCCTCACAATGGCCAACCTCATCAACAAAGGGAAATTTTCAGCCCTTTTCTTCCTTTTTCCTTTTCTACTCTAACCTGTAAGTAGACCAGGAGCTCTCTAGTTTCTTGAACTATACAGTTCCTCTGTAGGCCTTTTCCTGAATAAAGCCTGTGCTGTGGTCAAGTCTCTAGTCTCTTTCCTGTCTTCCCTACTTGTTGACTTTACTCCTGCTCTTTGGAATCCTACCTGGTAGGTAGGAGGTATTCAGTACAAACATTATAGGGCAGTTAGATAAAGACCTGGACTCAGAGAGTGAGGTTTCAATGTGATCATGTTACTCATTTTTCAGGCTCTTTTTGAGACAGGGTCTCCCTGTAGCCCCAGCTGGCCTGGAACTTGCTATGTAGACCTGGCTGGCCTCAAACTCACAGAGATCCGCCTGCCTCTGCCTCCCAAGTCCTGAGATTCAGGGCATGCACCACCACTTCTGGCTAGATGTTACTCATTTTACCTGAGAAAATCAGAGAGCTTGCCAGGGGAGGGGACCTTATACCAGGACTTGAAGAATGCTTAGGAGATCTTGAAATGGAAGAAAGGCAATGTGATCCTTGCAAAAGGACACCCTCTTTTGCTGAGAAATAAACAAACCAGTTTTGTTGGAAGAAAACAATCTGAGGTATGAGGGGGCCTAGATCAAATAGGAAGTTTGGAATCAGTTATTCAAACACTTGTATACCTGCCATATGGATGTATTGTCAGTTCATTCTGTAGATTCAAGGTACTTTTGAGCAACTTTAACAGCAGAGTGGAAAGATGTGATTTATAAATGAGAAAGATCACCCTGAGATGGTTCTCTAGAGCTGGGGGGTCAGAGAGACAGGGAAATCTGTCAGGAAACTCTTGTGACAGTCCCACCAGGAGTCGTGGGTGTGAATTCAATGGAACCAAACTGTGCTGCATTAATTACTGTTTTATAACCTTGGCAAGACACCTAGCTTCTGTTGCACATCATAAATACAGTCCAATTATACACTTCACATGGGTAAACATTCTTACTTTCTCAGATCAGTTCAGAAGAAGGTAAGTAAATGTCATCATCAGGAAGTATTTACTTGAGATGCAAAGCAGGGGTTTGCCCAGGAGAAAAGGGAGGGAGCAGAGTGCCCTGGTCCGGAATTCAGACAGCCTGAGCGGCAAGAACCAGCGTCAGTCAGAAGTACAAGCTGATGTTTGCATGTTCCTCTTTATTTCCTGATCCCCATTTCTTGTTGATTCTGCTCTTTACAACACACATCGATGCCAGAAGTGAACCTGAGGAATGACCTAATAATGGAGTCATGCTTTTAGCAATCTACATTAGCCTCATTTGACAGACTGTCAGGGTACAGGGACAAAGAGAGATCTTTATGTTACAGGTTTAAATACTAGATCCTGTCATAAAGTACTCAGTTAAACTTCGTAGCAAGAAAAATATATTTGATGAACAATGAAGTCAAGTTAAGACATGAAAAAGAGCATGTTGTGTTCTTTCCTAAATGCTGTCCTGCCAAGTGTAGACATTCTTCAGTTTTCAAGGCCCTCTACAGAGGGAGCATCTTAAAAGGCCAAGCAGGGGCTGGAGAGATGGCCTAGCGGTTAAGAGCACCGACCGCTCTTACAGAGGACCCGGGTTCGATCCCCAGCACCCACATGGCGGCCGAAAACCGTCTGAAACTCCAGTTCCAGGAGAACTCCAGTTCCAGGGGAATCCGAGTCCCTCTTCTGACCTCCGCGGCGTTGCACGACACGGGTGCACAAACCTGCATGCAGACAGTACATTCATACACATACAGAAATAAATAAAATTAAAAAAAAAAAATTTAAAAAAAAAGGCCAAGCAAAGCCGGGTGTGGTGGCACATGCCTTTAATCCTAGCACTTGGGAGGCAGAGGCAGGCGGATCTTTGTGAGTTCAAGGCCAGCCTGGTCTACAGAGTGAGTTCTAGGACAGCTGGGGCTGCAGGGAGACCCTGTCTCGAAAAGACAAAAAAAAAAAAAGGCCAAGCAAGACCTGCATGCACGGCCACCCAGGGAGGACAAACAAAGTTCAAGGGATTGGTGAACGACAGAGGGTGGCATGTTGATGGCTATAGAATATGATTCAATAAACAATATGTGGTTAGTTTTTCTTTGGCCTGGACAACTACATGCAGGTGTCTTTCAGTCCCTTCTACGTGTGACAAACAGGGCAGTGGAGGATGGAGTGCAGGACTGAGGTCCAGCCTCTAAGTCTAGCTCCTATGAGACTTTAGGAAATCATTTCAGCTAGCTGAGGGTTTCAGTTAGTCTGGGATTAGATCATCTCTAAATTGTTTTACACTCTGATGAATCTTTTTGTCCATGATGTCTTATCTGTGAAGAGTTGTTAGCATCCTTTAGGTAGCAATAAGGCATGGTTTCCTATTCTATCAAACAGTGGTAATATGCTCCATCTCATGGGGATGACTTGGGGATTACCCTCAAAGTGAGAATATGAATGGAGTTAGTAGAGTTAGAGAGAACATGTCAAATCACATATTCTTTTAAAAGTATTTTATTTATTATTTTTATTTCATGTGTATGAGTCTGTATGTATGTGAGTACACCCATGCCATGCAATGCCCTCAGTCTCAGAAGAAGGCATCCGATTCTACTGGAAGTAGAATTACAGAAGGTTGTTAGCTTCCAGGTGAATTCTGGGACTCAAACCCCGGTCATCTGCAAGAGCAACCAGTGTTCTTAATCACTGAGCCATCTCTCCAGCCCCAGGAAGTCCTGTATAAAAGAATGTTAATAGACTACACTGGATAGCACTTTATATGAAATACTTGAAAGCCATCTACATTAAAGACTGCATAAACACAACCAAAATATTTATGATTTTTACAACCAAGCTATAGTTACTTAATGTCGTCACCTGAGGCAGGCTGGGAAATATGATGATTTCTCAGAGGTCAATAATACACAATTTCTACTCCCAAGGATTTAAATTATTTCTGATTGATGCAGACATGAATCTCAATATACTATGCTAAGTGCATTTATAACTGTATAAATCCTGGAAACTATATAAGGTGAGACATTTTTGACCTCGTCATTTTGATTTTGCTATATTATTTCTTAGGGAAAAGTTGAAGTGCTGAAAGTAAACATCTCTAAACATTTTACTTTTCAGTGATAGAATTACAATAATAATCATAATGTCAGAAGATATAACTTATAAAATTTAATACAAGGAACTCTGATAAATTAAGACATGCCTTTAATATGTTATAGATGATAAAGATCTTACCATCATAAGATGAATATTAAAAGAGAAATAACGCCTAGTTTCACTGTGCTATAAAGAATATTGATTGAGCCGGGTGTGGTGGCACACGCCTTTAATCCTAGCACTTGGGAGGCACAGGCAGGCAGATCTTTGTGAGTTCAAGGCCAGCCTGCTCTACAGGACAGCTGGGACTACAGGGAGACCCTGTCTCAGAAAAGACCCAAAAAAAAAAAAAAAAAAAAAAAACAAAGAATATTGATCAAGTAATTTAAATGGTATATTAATATAGCAAGAGAAAACATTTTTAAGATGAAAATTCATCAAAGCTAAAGGGCATTAATGGTGAGTTTTATGGGTCACAGTCCAGAGTGGCAAGGTTAGATTATAAATCTGGGAGCCAAGAGAAGAGACCCTCAGCATGCACTGTCTCAAAGTTGTCCAGAAAACATGTAAATTTATCCAATTCAATTTTATGCCCCTAGAACAAGGACTTAGCAAGCACACTGTACATAGCAGCTTCTAAAGCTTTTCTAAGCAATAAACAACAAATGGAAGCAAACAAACAAAACAAACAACAAACAAATAAACAAACACCCCAAATTCCACTGACCCCCGCTAAGTACCACTAATTCATTTTGGACAATAACACTACCTATCCCATTATGGAGTGACAATCTATTTTTTATTTATTTTTTAAGGGATTCACAATATAAGAGCACAGTTGTTTTCAGATCACATTGATGTTTCTCAGTTTGTCATACAATTATGTAATCGGTGCTAGCATCCACAGATGAGGGATACAATTCATTGTTTGTTTTTCTAGGACTGTGTTACTTCACTCATGATATCTTCTAGCTCCATCCATTTTCCTGCAAAGCTCATGATGTCATCTTTCTTTACCGTTGCATAGAACTCCATTGTGTAGATGTACCACATTTTCTCTATCCACTCGTCAGTTGAGGGGCACTTGGGTTGGTTCCAGCTCTTTGCTTTAAAGGGAATGCTTCTGTCGACAATCTATTTTTATCACTACTGTCAAAAGATGATTGTCTTAAGGGGTGGGGATTGAGTTTTTCCTAAGAAGATGGCTATAATATGGTGCCTTACAACCCAGCAGGCATTCAGGGATTATTTGCTAAGTAAATGAATGACGAAGTTTTATATGAAGGGTCATGTTGAGGAGTCTAAGAGAGCTGAGATAGATGATTCCTTCATATTTTATTGTTCAAATGAGAGCAATGGTATCTAGTTCTGGAGTTCTTGCAGAATCAGAGTCTGCCTAGGAAGCATATTTTGTAGGGCCAACATCTACACCATTGAGACGCAAATGTGACCTGCAATGTCTACCCCAGCTCTCCCAAGAGGTGCATTCTGTTCTTCTCTCTCCTTAGAGACCTTGGCTCAGCCTGCTCTGTTTCTCCTAGTGAAACTTTTGGCTCCAGCCTTGACAGCAGCTTGGAGGCAGATAGCAGTGTTATTTCATGAAGTAATTTAGATACAATTTGTAAAAAAAAAAAAAAAAAAAAAAACCAAAACTCTTCTTGGCACAAAATCTTCAAGAGCTTGGATTTAACCAGTGACTGTGGTATTTCAGGGGACCATAGGCTGAAAGCTGGGAACCTTAAGGAGTTTGGGAAGAAAATCTTGGGTTTTCATTTGCATGTAAGCTAGTCACCACAGACAGAAAGGCATTCAAAGCAGCATTGCATGTCCATACATCACTTAGTGTAAAGGCTTCATTTTCTTATGTAATTACTGGAATCACTGGAAGAATCCCTTCTTTGTTCTAATCCAGGAAAAATAGGTTCTTAGGGTTTCATAAGTTTACACTCTACAGCCAAGAAAGGTTGGGAATGCTTATTAGCAGTACAGAGTCTGGAGGATTTATTATTTCCAGTCTTGGTTAGGAATTAGAGATCTGCTTCATTCTCTAGCTCTGAAGAGCACTAGGTGCCTGTAGGTCTGACCCTTGGAAAAGTATTTATATAAGGTGAGAGGTAGAAAATGCAGCTTCATTGCCCTACACAGTGCATCTACTTTCTGAACCTGTTTCCTTATCTTTAAAACACTGTTAAAATGAGGCAAAGTAAGTAAAGTCCTTAGTGTAGGGCCTGGGGTGAAACAAATGTTGCAAAGCAAAGTCAGGAGAGCAGAGGTTCATAGATAGAAAATGACCAACTTTTTCTTCAAGCACACACATGTCCACATTCCAATGAACGTCCTTTTTTAAAAAAAAATATATATATTATTTTCCTTTTTATTGACTTTGTGAATTTCATGCAAATTTGAGTATTTTTAGTATATTTAGATACCTTCTGCTATCTGTGCACATGGGCACACATGTGCATACACACACACACATGCACTGGAAAAGAGAGAGAGAGAGAGAGAGAGAGAGAGAGAGAGAGAGAGAGAGAGAAAGTTTGTTTCCCCTTCGGTCCTTTGCTGTGGATCCATGCATCGGAGCCTGGTTAACTTGACAAGACTCACACCCTTCAAAGAGACTGACTTTCTCTACTCAGCAACCACCAGTTTCCAATAGTTTCCCATTGCGTTGGAGTATTTTTGGTCTTTTTTTTCATTTTATATATCTCTATCTATCATCCTAACATATCTCTCTCTCTATACTCTACTCCTCACACACTAGCCCTGTGTCCCCCCCTCCCCCCCCCCCCCCGCGCTTTTTTTTTTTTTTTTCTGCCAAACATGCTATTCATCTCCTTCTCAGTCTTTCTCAATATTCTCCATGGAGAAGTTGACTGTTTTGAGCAGAAGGGATTTCTTATCTACTTCCCCACATCTATGCTTGGACTGTGTCTGACCTGGGCCGATGTGGTACTTGTGCGTGCTGTCACCATTGCTGTGAGTAATTTCCCAGCTGCCTGGAACACCATGCTTCCTTATGGGTCATTCACCCCTTCTGGCTCTACAATCTTTCTGCCCTGTCTTCCACAATGACCTATAAGCCTTGGGAGGCAGAAGCTCGACGTAATTATCCAATTCAGGGATAATCATTCTACTCTCTTATTCTCTTCACATTGACACACAGTGTGCCCCACAGTTATGCTTTGAAGGTTAATCACCTCTGCTGTACAAGAAAGATTCTCTGCTGAGAGTTGAGAGATGCATGGATCTATGGGCTTTATAATAGATCATTAGGAGTTACTTTAGTATTAAATCTATTTAGCAGAATAATAGTATTAGGGTCTCCCCTATGGCCTATGCCCTATCTAGCCACACGTTCCTAGGCCTGATATCAGTGTCAGGTATAGGCTCTATCTTATAAAGCAGACCTTAATTACAATTAGTCCCATAATATTCCTGCCACCACTGTGCCAGAAGTCATGTCTTGCCTGGCCAACTGTTGTTGAAGCACTGAGGATTCAGGCATAGCACCTTCCAGCACTATGAAAACTAGCCAGTACAGACAGAGCTTTGAAGTCACTACCAGATTGATTTCTCCTTGTTTTTTTCTATGGCTCATGTATTACATGTATTTGCAACAACAGGATCTTACCATCATGTTCTGGTGGGTAACAAAGAACAGGGGCCAGGGCCAGTATTGCTTGAGGGTCTATGGAACCCTTGGTCAGTAGCTTCAAAAGAGGGAGTATGTCCTTGGCTTTGGGCTTTAAATTTGATAGCCTATTGTAATTTCAAGTAGCAATATCCTCTGTTGTAAGGTAACTCCTTTTAATTTCCTTTTACAATGTATATATGTATGTATTTTAAGAGTCTTCCATAGTGGTAGGTGCCTATGTGGCTTTTCTAAAGGCTTTTAGTGTTAATTATCTCTCCCCATACTTCCTTCTTTGCCCTGACCTCCTCTTCCCCACCCCAATTAACCATTCCTCTTCTGTTATGTTATTCCCCTTTTACCCTTTATATCACTATGCTCATTCCTGGGCCGGATAGCTCAGCTGTTAAAAGCCTATAAGGCTAGCAACCAAACTGTCAATCGAGCATTCTTAAAAAAAAAATTGTTAAGATGAAATTCAAACAACACAGCATTAAGCACTTTAATGGGAACCATCGAGTCACTTTGGTGGACCCACAGGGTGCTGTATCTGCTAGGTCTAAGTAGTTGCAAAACCGTTTCCATCATTATAAAGTAAAACTCAACCACTAACCAGTCTCCCTTCACTCCCTTCTTCCTGCCAACTGTCAAGTTGTCTGTCTCTATGGAGTTATCTATTCTAGATAATTCTTATAATGGAGCTATGTATCATGTAGTCTTGTGGGTCTTGCTTTTTTTTTTTTCTTTTCTAACCATCTGTCTTTAAAAAATCTGTATGAATATGATAAAGTTTGCATACAACAAAATAAAGAGTTTTTATTAATTCCACATCTGTGCAATCACCAGTATAAAATAAATGTTGTCCACTTTACTATAACCTTGGAAAGTCCATTTCTATCCATTATTATTATTTTATTATTTTTATTGAGTTTTTTTATTTTGTTTTGGGTTTTTTTTTGTTGAAGTTTTATGTATTTCATATGACATTTCTTAATCAAATTTAGACCCAATTCCCCTTCCTTGGCCCCTCCCCATCAGAGATCATACGTTCTGCCATACATGTCTTTCATCTTTTTCTCAGTCTTTAAAAATTTTTTTTTGATGCTGAAGTTTAAGGTTTTGGGCTTAAGTTTACTGTTTCAGTCAGATCTTTGACCCAGTCTTTTGTAATTTTCTTTTTTTTTTTGAGCTTTTGTAATTTTCATACGATATAGTTTGATGGTATTTACGTCTCTTCCCTTATCCCCACTTTCAACCTCAGAAGCACACTTTTAATCCTAGCACTCCGGAGGCAGAGGCAGGCAGATCTTTGTGAGTTCAAGGCCAGCCTGGTCTACAGAGTGAGTTCCAGGACAGCTGGGGCTACAGGGAAACCCTGTCTCAAAAACACGAAAAAAAATTAATAAAAAAATTTAAATTAATTATAAAAACGTTACATTTTTAACAATGTTGGAAATGGTATTCTTTTTAAGTTTTGTTTTCTTACTCCTTGATGGTTTGTAGGGACAAAATGTATTTTTGTGTATCAAACATATTCTGGGGCCTTCATAAATTCATTTCTGGATTCTTGTAGTTTGCTAGAGGAGTTGTGGGAGAGATAGATTGTTTAGAGTTTTCTGCATAATTAGGTATGCCTTCTGTGAATAACTAGTGATTTTACTTACAGCACTTACCATTTTCAGAACTTGTGTTTCTTTTTCTTGTGTTATTGCTCTGACTAAGATCTTCAGTACAATTTGAATCAGAAGGGTGAGCATGGATCTTCATAGAAAGTGAGTCAATTAATGAAAACCTAGATGTGGCCACTCTCATGGGATGAAGGAGCCCATAAGGAGCAGAAAAGGTGGCAGAGATGGAGATGGTTCTGAAGTCAAAATACACCATGAAATGCCTTCTGTGCAGCAACTTCACTCAAAAGCTCCTCTTCTCAGATGGGACTTTCACTACACTATGGCCTTAAAGTGCGTTTTTTGGAGCAAATATTAGGTTTCCTCATGGTATTGTTTCTAAATATAAAGTCATCATGAACATGATTTACAAATATTTCCTTCTTATGAAATGCAATTTTTACTATGTGGAATTTGCTAGAACTGCAATTTCTACAATGACATGTCAGTGCAGTTGAGTCAGGTCTACTAAAAAAATGGGTTGATTTTAATGATAACCACATTAAAAAATTCTTGGACTTATTTCTTCAGGCTTGAATTAGTCTCATGAAGTTGAGAGAGAACCTACAGTTTTCACTTGCATCCGCTCTTCCTTTCTCTCATAGAGACACAAGTAATTCAGCCCTCAGGTTCCATTTTTCTAGCTGAGGAAATTGAGGCACAGAAAGAGACTTGCCCAAGGTCACACAGAGAACAATGACACAGCAAGGATGGAAACCTAGGTTTTCCTCATCCAACATTTGGGTGTTAACCCTCCATCCGTTCAGAGAGCTGATGCCAAGACCCTGACCCTGTAACAGCCCCATCATATACACTGAGAGTTGGGGTGAAGGCCTGGTAGGCTCTCACATGCACACACATTCACACCAAGAAGAGGCTGTTACCCCAATTCCTAATGAGGATGCATCGATACCATGCAACATAAACCATGTCTGGTAACACAGTGGTCATACTTTCACCTCAGAAAAGAGTTGCTGAAAGGTATCTTTAGAATGTTTCTAAACTTTTCATTAAAGAAGAAAATGATGACAAGTGTGGTTTAGAAGAGAGATACTGCTTTAACAGTATGAAAAGAATGTAGCCTTGATAAAAGAAATGTCTGGGTGAAAGGCATCTTAGTTAAGGCTTCATGGACTGAAGTCTTGGGATATCCTTCAGGGCATGAACACTATATTGGATGGTCAGTAGATGAGATTTCATATAGTTTCTCAAACCCACGTTTTGTTTTGTTTTTATTTCCTCACCATTGCCCTCACACCGCCTTCTTTCTCTATCATTCCCTTTCTCCCTCTAGGTGACCAGCAATAGACAGAATCTAACTCATTGATCAAGTCCCACACAGATATCACCTACTCAGTGAGGGCTTCAACAGGCACAAAGTAGAATTCTTTGTTCCTCTTCTGAGCCCTCTCTATATCTTGTGCACTTTTATAAAGAAGTAGTATCCGAATGTATTTAAACTTTTTTTCCTATGTCTACCTAGTTAACCCAAGAACTCTTTAAACTTTTTAAAATTTATATTATTATTATTATTATTATTATTATTATTTGCACATGTGAGCATACACATGCCACAGCACATGGAACGCGGTCAAAGAATAACTCGTGAGAGTTGGTTCTCTTCTTCTACCATGTGAGTTCTAAGGAGAACTTATGTCATCAGGGTTGGCAGTTAAGTGCTTTGCCTTCTGAGCCATCTCGTTGCCCTCAGGAGCTCTTTAAGCAGGAGATCGTAGCTTGCCAATCTGTTCAACCCCAAACCTACATACAAGGTAGCCCACAGACTCTCAACAACAGCAACAACAACAACAAACCCTTATAACACTGGGAAAATCTTCTTTGAATTGCATCTGACATGAGCAAGGAGAAACTCATAATAATGGACACATTTGCATATTGTCTCAAAGTTGGATGTAATATTGTTGGCATTTAATATGATCTCTTTGTTTATAGTTATGCTGTGGAGTGTATGACCACTACTTGCAGAATTTTTTGAAATCCAAGATTACTTGTTGCTTTTGGAATGCACACCATGTAACAGAAAAAGAATGGTTTCAGAAATGGGTGAAATGTGAATGTTATGATAAAAATATTTAACCTCAAACATTGTATTTGGATATATTTTATTCAATTATCATAGTCAACACAAATTATACATTCATCTAGATGGGATATGACTAGAATAAGCAACACACAAGTTACCCATCATAGTCACTACTGCCAAAACCCAGACTAGCGCTGAACTATCATATCATGTGTCTGCTCATCAATAGCTCCATGTGTCTATTTTAATTGAAACACATTATAATTAAGTTCAAAGGAAATATTCATTCTTCAGTCTCAGTAGCCTTATTTCTGGGCTTAGCACCCGCCCAATCAGATGATTTGAGTTCTTTCAGTACTCAGATAGAATTTTAAGTAGGCAAATAATAGCCTCCTTGGTGTTGGCTGATTCAGGTCCCTGGGGGCCAATAGCCTGTTGGGTGGACTAATAGACCCAGAAGCTTATGGAACTAGGGTCACATGGCTCCAAGCTCCAGAGCCCAGACACTTGTAGCTCTCACTTCTCAGATCAGAGCTTACTGCCCTGAGCTTTGTCTATCAGAGACCCTGCATTCAGTCACCAGTGATCCTGGCTCCTAGCAGCAGATAGCAGGATAGCATTGGTAGCAATTGGCAATGGCTGTTGTTAAGACTTTCAATCCCTGAGTGTTGAGACCTTCACATGCCAACAATGGCTAGTGTAACAAGGATCAGGCCTTTGGTATCAGAGCCTCTACCTACAGGGCTTAGCAGCTGCCTGGAACTCTCCTAGCAAGCAAGCCCTGCAGTCTGTTATCTTCTGCTCCTTACAATGTCTGCCTTATCCTGTCTTGGTCCGTGCCTTTTTTTTTTTAAATTTATTTCTGTATGTGTATGAATGTACCGTCTGCATGCAGGTCTGTGCACCCATGTCGTGCAATGCCGCGGAGGTCAGAAGAGGGTGTCAGATTCCCCTGGAACTGGAGTTCTCCTGGAATTGGAGTTTCAGACGGTTTTTGGCCGCCATGTGGGTGCTGGGGATCAAACCCGGGTCCTCTGCAAGAGCGGTCGGCGCTCTTAACCGCTAGGCCATCTCTCCAGCCCCCAGTCCATGCCTTTTTTAGACGTCTACTGTCCCTTACCATCTCGGCTGTTTCTGAGCCTTGTGCCTCTGCTCATAGTGGGTCTCAAGCCCTTCAGCTCTTTTTGCCACTGTTGGGGCTACTAGTACTGCTACTGCTACTGCTGCCAACTCAATTTCTACTCATGCAGCTGCTTCTGTAGTCTCTCTGTGGGATAAAGTGCAGCCTGTTCCACATGTAACAGGGCCCACAGTAGAAAAAAGACCATCTGGGAGAAAAAAATAAAGCACCTTTGATTGGGGTCTAATACTTCAACACCAGGAAGGTCCTATGGAAGAAGATTTTCTATCTAACCTACAAAGTCTAAGAGCCTAGTTATACTGCCAGGAGCGTGTGTGTGGTGTGTGTATGTGGCATGCAGATGCGGTGATTGTAGCTTGCACAAAACACAGCACAACAGTTTTCTCAATACCCATTGCCCCTAAGAACCATGGGCTTTTCAAAGTCATTAGGAGAATATTCTTCCTTTAAACCTGATTAAAGGATTAAAGACAGCGTCTGTAAGGGCCTGGGCAGCTAAAGGCTGGACTCTGGACAAGCTGTAGGTGATGTCACCCTAAAGTTCACTGAGGCTTGCGCTGCCTGGAATGAAGGTTTTTTTTTTTTTTTTTTTTTTTTTTTTTTTTTTTTTGGTACAGGCTGTGACTGGAACGAGGTGTCCTGGAGCAGGAGCTGTCTTCAACAGCCATCTTTAAGATATTCCTTGCAGGTAGAGTATGGTTTTCTCTGTGTAGTTCCTGCTCAAGGCTGCTAGGCATGAGAGAAGGGTCAGTTGAATGGTCTGCTCTCAATAGTTTATTTGTTCACAGAACAAAATCAAAGGTGCTGGTAGAAAACAGGCAAGCAGGCAAGCAAGGAAGCAAAGCCTTCAGAACTGAACAGAGGCTATTAAAACTGTTGATCTCAATGTTTACATTGTCCTTTGTTTATCAGTGGCTAACCTCACCCCAATACTCTAGGAAGTGTTGAGCACCTCTGGTCTCTCTCTAGGCCAGTGGCTGCCATATTGGAGAGTACAGATAGAGGCTACTTTTTTCATCTATAAAAGTTCTGTTCGACAAGCATGTTCTAGATGTTTCATGTTTCTCCCAGGAGACAGAAGGTATAGTTCTCAGTACCTTTTCGTACTATCTTAGCTAATCCTTAAACTCTATGGCACAGACACAGCAGCCATCATTTTTTAGAGGTGAGGATCAAAGATAGAGGCTTCTGAAAGTGTTTTCAAGGTCCTGCATATATAAATAATATAAATATAAGTACAAGTATAAATATACATATAAATAATATAAATATAATAAATTACATGAAATTAGGTGGTGGTAGTAAGGGGGTACAGATAGGGGAGTTTCAGGTAAGACAATATTCCCAGAGTAATTTTGAGACGGCAAACTGCTATTTCTCATTAAAGTTACTGTGATGTAAAGATTCTATTTACCTGTAACTCAATAGAAAAATTCAACCCAATCACAATTAAAGTTCTAATGGAATTGTTTTTGAAATGTGATGAGATATACTATACACCCATGTTCAGTTGGAAAAATAGTGTATTTGGAAAAATAGACCAACAAAGTTTTAACCTATATCAAGAGGCATGCAGGCACATTATAAAATCTGACCTGAGGCATGGTATGAGACAAACAGAACACTGGAGTTCAGCAAATGATAAGAATGGGATTTCAAACCAGGGACAAGGACTGAGGATCTCAGTGAACAGCCTGGCACAAGTGGCTAGTGTTTAGACAAATGGTAGGTAGTGTTGTTAGGCATGGTTCTGTGTATGGTACACCAAGTAATATTTTGTATCTTCAAAAGAATTCTGTAAGTAGACACTATTATTATTAACATTGTATGGATGAGGAAATAGAAACAGGGGTTATGCTATTTGTCCAAGGTCACACATCTGGTTATTTGTAAAGATGGACTTGAACACACATTGCCTAGAGTCCATTTAGAATAACTCACAGTCTCTTATTCTCTTTTGTGTGATATTAATATTGTGACTTCTCCTCCTTTTGTGCTCGGGCATGCTAAAAACAACTGTACCTTTTTCTGTCTTTGTGGTTTTGATTCTTTACAATAATCTAATACTTTGGCTTTGGAAATCTCTCTTAAAGTTTGTACTGCTCCCCCTTGTATATATTGTTGCAGTGGATGGATGTGTTTTGGTTTTGTTGATACAGTCTTCCTATGTTGTTGATTTATTTCCCTAGAGCCTTGTCCTCCAGAATGGGATACAAACACAGCAGTTGGAATACAAGATCATCTTCCCTAGAGTCCTCAAAGAAGATAAAAATTAAGAGTGTGTTGGAGAGGTGGCTCCGTGGGTAAAACACTTGCCTTCTAAGAGACAGGACTAGAGGAATCTGGGCTCTTAGAACCCGTGTAAAGGCTGTGTGGGCATGGCAGCCAGCCTGTAGTCCCAATGTGGGAGGCAGAGGAATGGGATCTCCGCAACAAAACGACTCACTAGACCCGCCAAGGACTGGTGAGATCCAAGTTCAACCAGAGGCTCTGCCTCAGTACAGGTGAAAAGCCAGCGAGAAAGACACAGATGTCAGTTTTACAATTATACACACAGACACGAGACCAGGTATACACAATACATACACACACACACACACACACACACACACACACACACACACACGCACCAGAAAATAAACAGAACTTTTTCCAAAAATTGAGAAGATATAAACTTAACTTGCATTTGATATGAATTGATACAGACCCTGCACTCAGGTGTACATAAAAGACATATGTTTTAATTTACTCTTACATTGTAAGTGAAGTGGAAGAAGTGTGTGTGTTTGTGTGTGTGTGGGGGGGTGACAGTGATACTTGTAGATTTTGTTCACTTCCACTCTCTCACTAGAGTGAATGTATGTTCAATGAAGTGGAACTGAGGGTTGTTTAATTTACTCTTATCTAAACTAATTTGCAGCATTGACAAGTATCTTGAGGATTCTGAAAATAAAAGGCACGAGTCAAAATAAAACTCACAAGACAAATGCAGAAGAGTAAGTTGTAACCTCTTCGTTCTCCCCTGAGTCCTCTGAAAGATGGCCCAGCTAATGTTTTCATTCTTCCTGGCAGAAACGCACCAAGGCCACATTACGAGGTAACAGAGCATTTCAAAACGGATGTTTGGAAACGTTTCCAGTGTTTCCATTGCTATGTGATACGTGGCTGAAAGTGATATAAATGTTACACCTATAAAAGTAATCTTTCATATCAACACACTTAAAGATACCGATACAGGATTTTTAGAGCCTTAAAAAGATGTAGTGAATTTTAAGCACATTTGCTGAAGCATAAGAACCTAACACATACTCACGCCTTCTCAAGAATGATCAATGGATATCCCAGAAAGTGGAAATTTTACTACCAATGTTCAAAAAAACAATTGCATAATTGGTAGATGAAATCCCACATAAATGTTGTCATGATGACGTGTGACCCATGGCACGCTTCTTCCTCTTGGGTTTATCAATCTGCATCACTCTGGGAGGAGTCCTATTCAGCTTCTACAGCCACAAGAGCCAGAGACCACAGCTTCGGAGCACTTACTGCAAGGTGTGACAACTAGAATTTCAAAAAGCAGAGCAAATTTAATCTTTTTGTTCAAGCTCATAGTTGTTTCAGCGAAAGAAAGAAGAGTTTCTACCATTAATAAATGCAATAACTATTTATTTTTAATAAGTATTCGGGCTGGAGAGATGGCCTAGCGGTTAAGAGCACCGACTGCTCTTGCAGAGGACCCGGGTTCGATCCCCAGCACCCACATGGCGGCTGAGAACCGTCTGTAACTCCAATTCCAGGAAAACTCTAGTTCCAGGGGAATCTGAGACCCTCTTCTGACCTCCGTGGCATTGCACGACATGGGTGCACAAACCTACATGCAGACAGTACACTCATACACATATAAAAATAAACAAAAAAATAAATATCCATTTTGAATTCATCCTTTTAATGACTATAAAGTGTATATATACCTGTGCACATAATAGTGCATATATTTAGACTTTACTAAAATTTATCCTGTAGTATTTCATAGTGAATAAGATATATTGTGGACATTAATGAAATTTTGAAAGAACAAATAAATAAACTTCAAAAATTAAAAAATAAATAGTTTCATCCCCACAGAATGGGCACACATTGCTTAGAAAATCTTACTGATGGGAATAAAACATTCATTTTTAACTTGATCTCTCTAATTCTCCACATGATTGCACCCTGGTAGGACTGGCTAATTGTTACCTGGAATGATTATGGAAGAGGGCTATGGGGTTTTGGTGACAATAATGTATTTCTATTTCTAGTGGTGATTCTCTTAACACAAATGGGTTCTAGAATTATTCTCAGATAGAAACTAGCATACATGTCTTTATTTTTATTTTTTAATTATTTATTTATTATTTTTATGTGTATGAGTAGACTGTCTGTATGTAGGTTGGCACACCCGTGTCGTGCAATGCCGTGGAGGTCAGAAGAGGGTGTTGGATTCCCCTGGAACTGTAGTCAAAGATGGCCCTTACTGCCATGTGGGTTCTGGGAATCGAATCCAGTTCCTCTGCAAGAGCGGTTGGTGCTCTTAACCACTGAGCCATCTCTCCAGCCCCATCTTTTTATTTCTTTGAGTAAATATTTCTAAAGCGAAAGTTTAGATCTTTTTGTGGTGCTCAAAACACAGCACCTTACTGCACACATGAAGGTGTGATGAGCTCTTTGAACTAAAGGAGATTAGCAAGTCCCTGAAGCAAGTTTTGTCATCCAGTATCTTTGGTTCCTTTTCCTATAAGTTATAGAAACCAGAATTCCTTTTCTCCAAAGCATGGCTCCTCTTGCTTAAAACAAACCTTAAACCATACAAAGGCCAATCTCTCTTTTGCCTTCTAGAGGGATGTGCCCCGTTCCCTGAAGGAAAGGATGCTACACAGAGAAGCTGGGAGGATTGCAAACAGATTGTCCTTACTGTTTTCCCGCCTCGTTTCTTATCGTTTGCACTCTTTTTTCCCAACCACATGTGTCCATGCCCATCCATTCTTCATCGAACCTAGGCATAAAATTAGACAGTCGTACTTGCGCCTTTGTTTTTTAGTTTCTGAAGCTGTGTCATGTAAAACTTTGAGTAACTAAATAAGCTCTGCTGCTCTTTGGTTAAGCTGACTCTGGTTATAAGATTATTAGCCACTAAAGAGTGAGGAAACGCACCCAACTTTCCTACTCCCAAATCTTCAAGGTGATAGTCTTTACCTCTGGCATTTTTCTCAGGACTAAGGACCTTCAAGTTACTTCACCTATGGCCTCCAGCTTTTGTGGTAACCCCTTCTTTTGAAAAAGCATCTTGGCCTCCTAGTGCTCACCACAGGCTGTGTTTCTACACTGACTGTATAGAAAGGAGGTAGAGCAAACCTACCCCATGTACACCTCAGCCTAGGCCACTGTGCCTGGTCTGTATTGTGAATGGGGAAACATGGAAAAAAAAAAAGAAAAAGCATCTTATCGATGAGTCTCCTGGCTCAAGAAAGCAACTTAGCAGCAGAACCAACATTTGAATAGCCTGGGTTGCCTGTTCCAACACTTCTTTTCATTCCTCCGTATTAGTTAGTCTTACAAGAACCATCTACTTCCTGGTGATTTTTCTGTCTCATGGATGACCCTGCATAGTCTAAATGGTAATTTCAGTTCATTACCATCACTCTTTATGAAGCATACATTCCCTTGCGAGTTGGCACATGTGTGACACCCTTCCTATTTTCCATCACTGATGCCGATTTTTCCTTAACATTATATCCACTGATCATCCCACTTGACTGAGGGTGGAGGGCCAAGTGTTCAATGCCTGCACTTACATCACCGTCAGATGCAGAAGAATGGCTCAGTCTTACATTTAAATGCTTGTGGAAATTATATAGCCTGTGATATAAGTTTCTTTAAAACACCTTGTAAACTTTCACTTCTGCAGGACTATCGTAAATCTGCCTAATTCAACAGTTTACACTAAGTACTCTAGTAATTCAGTTGGAAGTAGAGCGCTTTTCTGCTCCACTGAAACTTTGAACTGTTGGAAGTTATTAAGGATACCATTTATTGCAGCCAAATTTGCTCCCTACTGATAATCAAAAATAGAGCTCATATGTGTGTCCAGTTAATGAGCAGTCCCTGGGTGCTATGCATTCCAGAGTGTGCTGTGTCCTGGGAAATATGGGGGTGCATGCTTGAGGAGTGGAGTGGCCAATTCTCCAGTGGCTCACACTCCTTGGAGAATTAGGGGAGCACAGTTTGGAATGTCAACCTTTAGTTTTCCTTCTTTATTTCTTTGCAGGACATTTCTTCTGGCAGTGACACTGTTTGAGAAGAAGAAGAAGGAAGAGGAGGAGGAGGAGAAGGAGGAGGAGGAGGAGGAGGGTAAGAGGTTGTATATGAGCTTTTTCTTCTCAGCACCCAAAATAAATTTTGGATCCCTAAAGAGAAGACTTGAGGTAAGCAGTGCACCACCTCTATGCCAACCCAGTAAATCCAGTGACTTCTTTATCTTGTGGAGAAGGGTTCCCAGGCCAGATGCACAGTCAGGAAGGAATGGTCTGTGGAGCTTAGGGTGAGAGATGAGTAGGTTAAATTTGGGGACTTGCTTGAAGGAGAAAGTAGCAACATGACCCCTTCCAACTTTACCCAAGATCTTGCTCAGATATGAGAAGAATCCACTGTAGACAGCCCTGTTTACTCATGGTTTGGGGAATATGCAAACCCCTTCTACTGAGGGCCACAATACCTCAAGAAGGCCTTGAAAAAAATAAAGATGAGGCCTTAGATTGAATACTGGGAAAAAGCAAAAACCTATTCTTACTTTATAGAAGATTATGAAGTAAGAATGGAAAACAGATTTTTTTACAAGGAAGTGTTTTAAGCAACAAGAAATGGAAATAGCTTTAGAAGTACCAGGAAGAGCTTTACTGAGGGTGGTTTCTGTTCCCTGATGGATAAGTCAACTAGAAGGATGATTGAAACAGGGGTGGAATAAAGCTGGTAGTGAGATTTTAGTGAGGTTCTGAACCCACTGTAAAAATACCATCCACAGGGCAGGAGAGATGGCTCAGCAGCTCTTGCAGAGGACCCGAGTTGGGTTCCCAACACATTAGGTAGTTCACAACTGCCTATGATTTCACTTTCAGTAGATCTGATGCCCTCTTTTGGCTTCTGCAGGCACTGCATGCATGGGGCACTTACATACAGGCATTCACACATACACACAAATTAAAACTAAGCCTTTAGTAAAAAGACAACAAGAAAAACAAAAGAGAGCACTGTTGTTTAGCCTGTCTTCAATTCTTATTGACTCGTTGGCTGCCACTGCTTTTGCCACTCTTCAAAGACATGAGACAGCTTTTTTTTTAACCTTCCAAGATGGAATGAAGACTCGTATCTCTCCAAGAATCCTCCAAACCTTCAATGCCAGATGGGGACTACTGAGATACCCAGCTTGTGGACTAAGCAGCTAAGGGGATTTCAGCCTCATCAGAGTATAGACTGCCATTGTTGGACTACCCAGGCTGTATCATGGAGGCCAGTACAGGGGGATCAAGACAGGACACCTGCTTACTGGACTTCATTTGGGGGACCATGGGAGGGAAAGACCCCAGTGTGGAGCACAAGGGCAGGATTGATGGTTGTTTGGGTTTGCCAAGGAGGAACCTTCAAACACTTCCTTTAGGAAAACATGACATCTTTTAGCAAAAAAAAAGAAGAAGAATAAGAAGAGGAAGAAGAAGAAGAAGAAGCTCCAATTCAGGTGATATGTGTATGTATGTATATATTTATGTATGTATATATTTATACACACAGATATATATATATATATATATATGCAATACAAGTTGGAGAGAACAACAAAAGAACTGAGAAAAAAAGACTAAAACAGTGAAGTTCTCCCCCAAACAATAAGCCTCTGCTCTGAAAAAAGTACTCCGAAAAGACTCAGAAAAAGATGCAAGACGTGTATAGCAGAGTGCAGGAACTCAGGTGGGGTGAGGGGCATGGAAAGGGAATTGACTCTAGATTCGATGGAGAAATGATGTATGAGGTATGGAAAAAGTTGAATAACAATAAAAAAGCAAACAAAAAGAAAAAATAAGCCTTTGAAAAATATCACCCACCAAAAGACCCTAAAATATAAAATGTTCTATAAAGGCATAGGAATCCACTCATATTTAATAATATGTTTAGACAAAACCACTTTAACTAAAGATGATAGTTAACAAAAAACAGTGTTTCCTTGGGTATCCCACTCCCCACAGTAAAAAGCAAGAAGAGATGAGGAGTTTTCTAAACTCAAGCATCAAATATATATGGCAGGGCAGGATAAGAGAACTTGTTGTGCAAGGAGGATGATCTGAGTTTGGATCCCTAGAACCCCCAGGCAAAAAGCCAAGAGTGGCCATGTGAACAGCCATAATCCCAGTACTGTGTATGTGAGGCAGGGAAGAAGATGAGGGATCCCTGGAGGTCACTGGCTGGTAAACAGGGCTCAATCGGTAAGTTCCAGGTCAGCGAGAGACTGTCTCAAAACAAAAGCAAAACAAATAAGCAAACAAAAGAACCCCAAATAAACAACAACAACAATGAAATGATGGATGGATGATGTCCCAAAGTTGGCCTCTGGCCTTACGTATATACTTAAGCATTTGCATGTGCACATAGATGACACATACAAGCACACACACACACACACACACACACACACACACACATACTCATCTGACATGTTGATAATGTCTAATGACATAAAGAGTACTACTTTGACAAAAAAGGAGGGGGTTTGACATGGAGCTCTGTGATTAAGAGAACTTATTGCTCTTCCAGAACCAGGTTCAGTCTCCAGCACCCAGGTGGAGGCTAACAACCAGCCTTGACTCCAGTTTCAAGGGATCCACAACCCTCTTCCAGCTTCTGCAGGCCTTGCACACACCTGCATGTAGGCAAAACAGTCATACACATCGGAGAAAAACATATAAAATGTTAAATAAAAGACAAATAGCTTCAGCTTGTCTGTATTGAAGGATGAAAAAGATTTGTCAGCTCCTTATAAAAAATAATAGAAAAAAGAAGAAAATTGATCTTTATTATCAAACCAGAAGGCAAGGCTCTAATCCCTCTCTCTGACTGCACTTGGTTTGACTTATTCCAAAATCTACTCTGTGTCCTGTTTCAATACAGCCTCTGACAGTGATCTCAACCTTTCATTAAGAATTCATGGGAGACAAAGACTTCTCTGAATACTTGTCCTTTTCTCTGATAATAAATTAAGTGTTATTCATGTTTCCCATGGTTTCCCCAGAAACATGCAATTCCTTGAAAACTGAGTGTCTTTCCATCCTTACCTCAGAGGCATTTACTGTCATCGCCACTCTTGACTTACACTCAGGCTTCAATGACTGAACTGCAGTTTCCACAGTTATTAATAAAATTGTGCAACCGCTCCATAAACACAAACCTGTTACTTTCTTCACAACAACTGAAGAAGGAATTGATTTCCTATCACTCTCCTTTAAGCAAAGGGCTGCATTAGTCTAAGATTAACTACAGTGCTTTGTCCTTCTGGGTGTGAAAGCACAAATTTATATTCTAGAAATGACATTTTGTAGCAGAAAGAACACCAGTAACAGCATTGACCTGAGTTCACATCTTCAGTGCTCGGATAATGACTTGGTATGTGTTCTTAGATAAGATGCTTCCTTTTTTGTTTTTATTTTATTATTTCATTGCTGTGGCAATATCTTGTGTTATTTTGGGAGTCTCTTGAACTATCCTGGCCAACAACTTGAAGGGAGGTTTCTCCTGTCTGACATTGTGTTTCTTGTTATGTACTATACTTATGCATGCATTTTCCCCTTGATAATACCTGTCTTCTATTACACCCCTTCTCTTAAGTTCCCTTTTCCCCTTTACCCCCTTGGTTCCTTGTATGTCCTTCTCTCCTCACTTCCTAGCTGACTACCCCCATTTCCCCCATTTTCCCCTTAGTAACATGTTTCCTGTTATTCCTCCCTCTCTCTAAAAATGAACCTACCATATGATCTGGTTATATCATTCCTTGGCATATACCTAAAGAACTCATACTAATGTAGAGATACCCATACATCCATGTTTGTTGCTTCTCTTTTCACAGTAGCTAAGAAATGAAAACCACTTAAAAGTCCCTTAGCTGACAAATGGGTAATGCAAATGTGGTACGTTTGCACAATGGAGTTCTACTCAGTGGTAAGGAAAGACGAAATGAGGAAATTTGCACGTAAATGAATACAACTAGAAACTGTTATACTAAATGAAGTAACACAGACTGAGAAAAACAAAGGATGTATATCCAGCCTCATTTGTGGATCCTAGCACCAAATCCTTATATGTGAGTGTACATCCTGATGTAACTGCAGGAACCTGGAAAAAGGAAAGGAAGCATGGAAGTAAAGGGAAATAAAGGTGCTTTTAAGTGGTTAATAGGGACTACATAGCACAAGACCAGTGTGCACCCTGCTGGGCAAGTGGACTTCACCAATGTCCTACAGAATGCCAACCTGCAAAGGACCAGGTGAGGGCTGCCTTCCTGGGGACTTTGGGCACCCCTGTGCCCCATAGAGGCCTGGAATCCCCCCAGACCTTCCAAACTTCCAGTACCAGCATGCGACATGGGTGGAGTTAGCTGTGCACCACACAGCACAAGACCATATGTGCCCTGCTTGGGGAGTGGACTTCACCCATGTCCTGCAGAACATCAACCTGCAAAAGACCAGGTGAGGCCTGACTTCCTGGGAGCTTTGGGCACCCCTGCACCCTGTGGAGGCCTAGTATCACCCAGGACCTTCCAACCTTCTGGTCCCAGCATACGACGTGGGTGGAGTTAGCCACACACCACACAGCACATGGCCAGCATGCACCCCATTGGGTGATCAGACTTTACCCATGTCCTGCAGAACACCAACCTACAAAAGACCAGCCTAGGGAAGTGGTGGTGCAGAAGTTCTAGCTGTGCAGCCAACGTTGAGGCACCAGAACCCAAAGAACCAAATAAACAAACAAATCCACATGCCAAAGACACACAAAAAACCAACATGGGAAAAGCTCATAATAAATCCACACTGAACTCTACCAACCCTACAGAAGACTCCTACAATGAGATCTCCCTGGAAGGAAATAAAGACATGGACTTTAGAAAAACAATTGTGGACATATTCAAAGAAATTAGAGAACTAAGAGAAGAGAATGAAAAACTCAAGAAGTACCAAGAGGGTGATAATGACAATCATTGGAAAGAACAAAGGGGAGAGATTGAAAAACTCAAGAAGGACCTAGAANCAGATCACAAATACCTTTTCACTATGTTAGGGGATGGTTTTACTTTCCTCCTTTAGATGTTTTTCTCCCCCCCCTTTCATCCTCCTTGTTTATGGAGTATTGACTTGTCTACTTTTCAATTTGTAAACCACTCTTCTCTTCTTGCTCTGAAGTTTCTCCAAGAAAAGGTCCACTTGGATTCTCACCAATCTCGGGGGGGCGGAATGCCTGACCTAGCCCACGCCCCGGCAGCCCGCACCAAGGTGCAGACCACTAGCCCCGGCCCCTCTGATCCCGGCGTGAAAGAGAGACGTAGGACGGTCCCACCCACGTCCCCCTACCTGCGGCAGAGGTGGAAGATGCCTGCCCTGGTAACTACCCTGCCACCCGCACCAAGGTGCAGACCACTAGCCCTGAACAAGTCTTTTTTATTTTTGTTGTTATTCCCTTTGGTTTTATAATGCTCCAAAATATGCATATATATATACTCCACACATATATCAAAATTATATCATCAGACCACCTGACCCAGTAATACCACTCCTGGGTGTATACCTGCAGAACTCATCCTACCACATATATGCACATCTATGTTTATTGCAGCTCTCTTCACAATAACGAGATATTATGATAAGATATTATGTTAAGTGAAGTAACAGATAAATAGTATCCCTCATCTGTGGATGGTAGTACCAAGTACCTAGTTGTAAGGCAAACTGAGCAATGTTAATGTTATATTCCTGAAAACAACTGTGCTCTTATATTGTGAATACCTTAATAGGTTCTGGAATTAACCTACCATTTATCTTCAGTCTTTGGAATTTTTGTATGTGGATGGAGGGTAAGTCTATGCACCAAACTCTGGTGCACTTTATAAACACAACTCTGCAGGACCTCGAGACACAGATTAATCCTAACACACTAATAGTGGGAGACTTCAATACCCCACTGAGCCCCTTGGATAGATAAGCAGGACAAAAACAGAGAGACATTAGAACTGATCAATACAATACACCAAATGGACCTCCCAGACATCTACAGAAAATACCAAATACCAGAGAATACACTTTGTACTCAGCACCTCACAGAACATTCTCCAAAATCAACCACATACAGGGGCACAAAAGGAAGCTCAACAAATACAAAAGGATAGAAATTATTCCATGCATTCTATCAGATAAGAACACTAGAATAAGTCCAACTAGCTACAAGAACACATGGACACTAAACAACACCATCCTAAATAATGAATTGGTCAGGGAAGAAATAAAGAGTGAAATAAAAGTATTCATGGAACTGAACGAAAAAGACAATATAACTCAACAAAACCTGTGGGATACTTTAAAAGCAGCCTTGAGAGGGAAATTTATAGCCCTAAGTGCCCACATCAAAACAAACAAACAAACAAACAAACAAACTAACTAAACAGAAAGGGAACAAGTAAATGATCTAACACTGCAGCTAAAAACACTTGAGAGACAACATCTAATGAACTCCAAGCCCAACAGACAGGAAGAAACAAATAACAAAAATCAGAGCAGAAATCAATGAAATAGAAACAAAGAAAACAATACATAAAATCAATCAATCCATGTTGGGTGTAGTATCTTTGAATCATGTGTGACCACCTTCCACATGCTGTCCTTCCCTTCTTGGCTCAGCTCCAGGACTTGTCTACTGCCTGCAGGCCGGCAGTCTTGGGCACTGCTCCCGCAAGAAGAGGGGAGGTAATACCGCTGGAGATCACCCATAGAATGAACTTACACACATGCGTCGAGAGCCAGGGAGGGTAGGAACTCCGTTTATTTTCTGTCAGTGAGGTCTATATATTCAAGACTACTGTGCTTTGGGCAAGGAAGTGGGGAGCAGGCGGAAGGGAGGGGTGAGCCAACCTGATTCTAATCAGGGGGCTTCAGAACTCTGGTTAGTGCAACAGGTAACTAGAGGTGTGACATTCTGCTGAATGCCTCAAGGGAAGGGGCCTGGGAATTTGCAGAGATAGGGCGAAGCAAGAATCATTGTAAAATCCTGAATCTTCCCGCTACAGATAACTCTGGAAGCTCACAGAGATTTCAGATAACTGGAGATCCTCCTGGGACAGCTCTTACAAGTTCTCGCTTCAAGCCACACACAAAGTTCCATTCCCACAAATCCAAAAGCTGGTTCTTTGAAAAAATAAACAAAATAGACAGACCTCTAGCTCAGTTAACCGAAAAAAGATAGAGCAACTCCAAATCAATAGTATTTATGATGAAAGGGGAAACATTGCAACAGACAAAGGAAAGATCTAGTCAATCATACGGGAATACTTAAAAATATATATATACTCCACTAAATTTGAAAACCTAAGAGAAATGGATAAATATCTAAAATCCTAGGAAAACAAAGCTCAACCAAGAAGAGATTGACAATTTAAACTGACCCATAATATTTGAGGAAATTGAAGATGTAATTAAAAACCTCCCAACTAAAAAAAAAAGCCCCAGTCCAGATGGTTTCGTGGCAGAATTCTATAAAACATTTAAAGAGGTCCTACAACCATTGCTACTCAAACTGTTTAGAAGGATACAAACAGAGGGAATTCTCCCAAACTCCTTCTATGAAGCCAGCATCACTCTACTACCAAAACCAGGCAAAGATGCAAGCAAAAAAGAAAGCTATAGACCAATCTCACTAATGAACATAGATGCAAAAATTCTCAACAAAATACTTGCAAATCGCATACAGACTCACATTAAAAAGATCATCCATCATGATCAAGTTGGATTCATACCAGAGATGCAGGGATGGTTTAACATACGTAAATCAATAAATATCATAAAACTCATAAATGGACTGAAAGACAAAAACCACAGGATCATCTCAATTGATGCAGAAAAAGCCTTTGACAAGATCCAGCATCCCTTCATGTTTAAAGTCCTAGAGAGAATAGGATTGATAGGAACATTCCTCAACATGATCAAAGCCATATATAACAAACCCACTGCCAACATCATCTTAAATTTAGAAAAATTGGAACCATTTCCCTTAAAGGTGGGAACCCAGCAAGTCTGCCCCCTATCACCAATCCTCTTTAACATAGTGCTTGAAACACTAGCTAGGGCAATAAGACAATGAAATTAAAGGAGTACTAATTTGAAAAGAAGAAATTAACCTATCCCTTTTTGCAGATGATATGATAGTTTACCTAAGGGGTGCTCAAATTCCACCAGAAAACTTCTAGAAATGATCCAGAGTTTTAGTAAAGTGTCAGGCTACAAAATTAACCTAGCCAAATCAGTAGCCTTTCTTTACACCAACAATAAACAAGTGGAGAGAGACTATAAGAAGACCTTCTCACTCACAATCGCCTCAAACTAATGACACCTGGGAATAAATCTAGCCAAAGATAACGAAGACCTCTACAACAAAAAATTTAAACCCCTGAAGAAGGAGATTGAAAATGACATCAAAAGATGGAAAAACCTCCCATGCTCATGGATTGGGAAAATTAATATAGTAAAAATGTCCATTTTACCCAAATCGATATACAGATTCAATGCAATCCCAATCAAAATACCTATGAGCTTCTTCACAGACTTGGAAAAAAAAATCCTTAAATTCATATGGAAAAACAAAAGACCCTGAATAGCTAAGGTAACCCTGAGTGAAAAATGCAATACAGGGGGGATTGCCCTACCAGACTTCAAACTATATTACAGGGCCGTAGTCATAAAGACAACCTGGTGCTGGCACAAAAACAGACCTGTTGACCAGTGGAACAAAACTGAAGATCCAAACTTGAGCTCAAACAATTTCAGCCACCTCATATTTGACAAAGGGGCAAAAAACCCTCAGTGGAGGAAGGGTAGCTTCTTCAGCAAATGGTGCTGGCAAAATTGGATCACCATCTGTAGAAGAACAAAATTAAACCCCTACCCCTCACCCTGTACAAAAATCAACTCTAAGTGGATCAAAGATCTCAATGTGAAGGCCCAAACCCTGAAGCTGATAGAAGAAAAAGTTGGCAACAATTTACAAGACATAGGTGTAGGAAAAGACTTTCTAAATCAGACAGCAGCTGCACAGGAAGTAAGGTCAACAATTGACAAATGGGACCTCATAAAACTCAAAAGTTTCTGTACAGTGAAAGAAACAATCAAGGAGATGAAGAGAAAACCCACAGAGTGGGAGGAAATCTTTACCATCTGACAGAGCATTGACATCAAGAATATTTAAACTACTCAAAAAACAAAGAAGTAAGAAGACAAATTACTTACTCAAAAGATGGAATAAAAAACTGAAGTTACTTCACCAGTAAGGAAGTAAAGATGGCTGAGAAACATCTGAAAAAGTGTTCACCATGCCAGGTGTGGTGGTGCACGCCTTTAATCCTAGCACTCAGGAGGCAGAGGCAGGCAGAGCTTTGTGAGTTCAAGGCCAGCTTGGTCTACAGAGCAAGTTCCAGGACAGCTGGAACTACAGGGAAACACTGTCTCAAAAATACCAAAAAGAAGAAAAAAAAGTGTTCAACATCATTAATAATTAAGGAAATGCAAATTAAAACCACTCTCAGATATCATCTCATTCCAATAGGACTAGCTAAGATCAAGAAAACAAAAGACAACAGATGCAGGAGAGGTTGTGGGGAAAAGGAAATACTCATCCACTGCTGCTGGGAATGCAAACTTGTACAACCACTATGGAAAGCAGTGTGGAGAACCCTTAAAAGACTCAGAATGAGCCTACCACCTGACCCAGTCATACCACTCCTGGGTATATACCCCAAAGACTCATCCTACCCCAAAGATACATGCACATCCATGTTTATTGCAGCTCTCTTCACAATAGCAAAGAGCCGGAACCAACCCAAATGCCCCTCAACAGACGAGTGGTTGACAAAAATGTGGTACATCTACACAATGNATATGTTGAAGCAATACAAATTGGAGGGAAAAACAACAACAAAAAACTGGGACAAAAAACCCCGACTGAAACAATGAGGTTCTCCCCCAAACAATAATCTTCTGCTTTGAAAAAACAACTCTGAAAGACTCAGATAAAGATGCAAGACATGTATGGTAAAATGCATGAATTTAGGTGGGGTGGGGGGCATGGGAAGGGAAATGAGTCTAAATTGGATTGAGAAATGATGTATAATGTATGAAAAAGGTTTAATAACAATAAAAATATATTAAAAATACAAAACTACATCATCTGAAAATGAATTATAGATGAACTTCGAAACATGTTTATGGATTCACATTTTAACAGTAGAGTTGCATGCAGGTAAAACAAAACACATTACTTTAGATTCTTAAGTTACATAGGAATGTAACGTAATAGCAAGTTGATGTATGTTTTAATATACTTTTTAATAGTAGCATTAGGTATTGTATTACTAAAAAAGAAAAAAATACTCAGTTTGTCTTACAAATAAGGATTTGGTGCTAGGATCCACAAATGAGGAACACCATATGTCGTTTGTTTTTTTGGGACTGTGTTACTTCACTTAGCATAACGGCTTCTAGTTCTATCCATTTACCTGCAAATTAAATGATGCTGCCTTTGAGCTTTTAAAAATAGACCAACTGGGTGTGAAGACCTATAAAATACCAAGTGAATTCCTAATAGAAAGCAACTAATCTCTTCCGAATGTGGATGATTTCATCATCAATACCTAGTCAATTTCTACTTAAGTATCTGAATGCAAATTGAACTTATGCACATGGCACAGTAGAAGATCAATGATTTTATCAGCTAAGAGCCATTGTGGGCATCAGCTATGGAAAATAAGTTAATATAATCATCTTCAAAATTATGTCTTATATTTGATTCACAGCTTTTTCAAACTTTATTCTAGTCATAGCCACATCAGCTATGTTCAAATATTTCTGAGTTTAAAAGCACTTGAATAGCATGAATGTGAGAGTTGAGTTCCAACTGTATCCCTTGAATAGCAAGTTGAAAACTCCAGAATTAGTTATCAGTGACTTAGGCCAGACTAGAAATATTAGTGGAGGGATTATTGGCAGCTGATCACTGCTGGGTGAGGGAACGATGCTAGATAGGTTGTTCTAGTTTTTCTTCCATTGCTGTGACAAAATACTCTGACCGACACCAACTTGGGGAGGAAAGGGTTTATTCAGCTTACATCTGCTGGGTCAAAGTTCATCACTTAGGGAGCCCAAGGCAGGAACTCAGGGCAGGAACCTGGAGGCAGGAGCTGAAGCACAGGCCATGGAGGAATGCTGTTCACTGGCTTGCTTCCCTGGTCCATGCCCAGGCACAGCCTGCCTCTTATAAAGGTACACAACAACATGCCCAGGTGGCACACCCAGAGTGGGCTGGGCTCTCCCACATTTCTTGACAATCAAGACAATATCCACAATGTGGCCCACAAGGCCAATTCCAATGGGCCAATTCCCAAGTGAGGCTCCTCAACCCAGGTGTGTCAAGTAACAGCAAAAGCTATCCAGAACATAGGTTGACCGAAAATCCAATGGATATACTCACACCAAGGACATCGGGGACACAACATGACTTGATAGCCTTAACAGTTGGGATAAAATGCATAAAATCCACTGGGGGAGCAGTTGGGGGTAAAATAAGGGAGGGGTCTAAATATGATTAAGGTGTAATTGTATGAAATGCATAAGAATTCAGTGAAATATATATTGAAAAAGAACATATTCCTTGAATGCTTCCTCTTTATTAATAAACTCTCTTTTTTTAAAAAAATCCTTTTATATTTTCAATTAGTGTATTTGCATATGTCTCTGTGTGGATATGTGCATGTTGGTGAAGGTGTCAACCAGAAGCACAGAAGAGGTGGTGTTGGATCCCTCTGGAGTTATAGCCGCCTGATGTGGGTGCAATCTAAATCACTGAGCCCATCTCCCCAGTCTTTATTAGTAACTTCTTAATGAATTTCATGATTATTTCATTTTTTTTTTGATGCTTTTGTGTATTTCATACATCATTGTGTATTTCATACATTTCTTAGTCATATTTAGACCCAGTTCCCCCTTCCTTATTCCCCCCCACCCCACCCGCGCCCATGCATTCTTCCAAACAAGACTTGTTTTTTTCTTAGTCTTTTTTAAATTTTTTTGTTTTTGTTTGTTTTCATTTTTTTGTAACAATAAGTGATAACTTATGAGTACAAGCCAAGCCTTCATGTAAAACCATTTGCGAGCAGTTGTGCCCAAACCCATACATCTCATGGGTCCCACCAGCCAGCAAGTGGGGGCCTTGTATGGTTCAATCAAGTTGATCAAATGAGTGGCCAGTCCTATATTGTTGTAGTTTCAAATCATCATCATTAACCCCAATCGGCAAGCACCTTACATTCTACCTAACTACCCACTAAACGACGCCCCCTCTTTCCGCAGATTGTTCCCTGGGCTTAGAAAAGCGGCACAGGTAGATGAGAAAGCAAACACTTCCTACTTTCTCTGGAGCTTTGTCTTGGTCTCTAGTCAGTTGTGGCTGTTTTCTTTCATGGGCTGCCAGCTTGTTCCAGGCATAACCTTTCTATCATACTATTGAAGCACATGCAGTTAGATATTTTGTAATTTAAACAGTATAATATAGAGCCTTTTGATCCTACGATGAAGCACACACAATTAGATATATAGATACTTAAACAGTACTAAGTGTGTTTTTAGGGTAGGTTACTGCGGTATAGCCACAGATATTTGGATGGTATGTAAATTCATGAATTTACATTTCTTCTGTTCAGTAGGGCAGGGTCTTCGTGTGGTGTATAACATCCTCCTAACCATTAAGGATGTAAGCTTGTGGCACCAGCAGTGGGTTATTCCTCCAAGGAGAGAGCTAATAGCCAATTAAATTTGGGATATACAGACCTATATATGGCCGCCACTGCTTGCACAGTATTTCCAGGCAGTGAGGTGTAGCTGGTGCTGCGGAGGAGTCTTGCTTGACTCAAGGAGACCGATATTGGGCTTTATTGGTTTAGTGGTCTTTGGTAACACTCTATGGCATCCCAGAGACCATCTGATACTTGCGTGTGTGGTCTCCATACATCTTGCCCATATTTATATCAGGTCTTCAACACAGGGCCTTATTATCGCATCTCTTCCTGCAGATATCCCGTTTGGAGGCAAGGAGCCTTTCCATTTGGTGGGGGGCTTGGATCCCCTGGCCAACATCTCCTTGTAGAATAATCCATTGTTAGGTCAGAGCTCTCCTGTTATTAATATATTTTTCCCTTTAAAGTGCAAGTGAAGTCAGACTTTAGCAGTATAACTTTTGGTTCTGATAGGAATATCCTTTTCAGAATTTTAATGTCCATTAGTGCAATTAAAGAAGGAAGTTGAACGGAATGTACATGAGAATACCTCTATAAGAGCTGCCTCCAATCTACAGCTGGAGAACGGCCTCATCATCATCTTATTTCTCTTTATTCTATGGGGGAGAGTTAAGAAAGTCTCCCCTCTTGTATTAAACCTTTGTGGCACCTAGAAGGTAAGCTTCGTTAAGAATCAGTAAAAATAGTTGTTACTAAGTAGGATCCACAGAGAGGCCCGATGCCTGCAGCAATCTGAGGCATTTTCTTCCCTTCAATGCCCAGAGGAGTCAATCCTGTCTGCTGGCACTTTCTGGTAACATCCTACTCAATGCAAGCCTGTATCTTTGTTTCCTATCCTCAGCCCATTAAGTTGGTGATACTCTTGCCTGTTGGAACATACAATCCTTTCCCATATTTAGTTTTAAATTTGGGTTGGGCAAGGGTTTTTTGACAAAAAGTTTCCATATTATCTATATCCCCCTTTTTTTTATTGTAGGTTTTTATTCTTTGACCCATGAGTACATCAAAAAAGCATTTGTTTTGTACATACCTATAGGGTGGAATCAAGGCACAGATTGCATCAAATTCACCCATGCTGTTTTGGTTACTGTATGTGATTAACTTGGGAAACAAAGTTTATTTTTGGTTAAATCATCCTATAGGTGAAAGAGTTTGCTACCAGATGACACTATATGACAGGAAATTTAGAGAACATTTGTTTATACCAATCACAAAGTAATTGTTATATACAGATTTTAGTTAAAGCTCATGTGGACAAGAGCAATTTATTCACAGCAATTTAACTCAGATGCATTACGTTTTTATCAGCCTTCAAACCAATGTTATCCAATATGCACCATATGACTTTTACTAAGTTCTAAAACAACATGTAACCTGAAGACAGTGTCTGGGCAAAACTGGATACTTTTTGAACTCACGTAAATTAAATATGCATTAATTGAGTATACACCCGTGTCCCTCGCCCACCCCTCCCACCCTTCCCGATCACCATTTCAGTCAGAGCCTTCTGATGCAATCTTCCTGTTGTTGTTCTTTTTAAAAATTTTTTTTATTTTTAATTTTTTATTTAATTTCTGTATGTGTTGAATGTACTGTCCTGCTTGCAAGTCTGTGCATCCGTGTCGTGGCAATGCCGCGGAGGCAGAAGAGGACTGCGCGGATTCCCCCTGGAAGTGGAGTTTCTCCTGGAGTTGGAGTTTCAACGGTTCTCGGCCGCCATGTGGTGATGGGGAATCGAACCCGGGTCCATCTGTAAGAGCGGTCGGCGCTCTTATAACCGCTAGGCCATATACTCTCCAGCCCCTGGAGTTGTTGTTTTCTTTTAAAAATGCCAGCCGCTCCATAAGAAATATTTATAACTGGTATTGGCACTAGGTTCCACATATGAGAGATACCATTGTTTGTCCGTTTGTTTTTCTGGGACTGTGTTTCTTCACTGACCATGATGTCTTTAAGCTCCAGCCATTTAACCCTGCAAAGTTCATGATTGTTGTCTTTTCTTTACTGCTGCATAGAAATTCACTGTGTAGATGTAAACCACATTATTTTCTCTATCCACTCACAGTTGAGGGGCTGTGGGTTGATTCCAGTTTTTTTTTTTTTTAGTGTGGAGAACCCTTAAATATTCAAAATGAGCCTAGCAACTGACTCAGCCATGAGTCTTGTGGGTATATAACCCGGAGTGGTATGACTGGGTCAAATGGCAGGATTCATTTTGAGTCTTCCTAAGGTTCTCCATCTCAACACTGTTTTTTCACATAGTGGCTGTACAAGTTTAACATTCCCACCAGCAATGGATGAGTGTGTCCCCTTTCCCCACACACCCTCTCCAACATTTGGGCATCATTTGGTTTTCTGATCCTAAGCGCAAGTCTTACTGAGTAAGGTGGTATCGTTAAGGATGGTTTGTTAAAATAATTTGCAGTTTTTCCTTAATTATTAGTGCTGTTGCACCCATTCTTAAAGGTTTTTCTCTACAGCCATCTCTATTTCCTCAACTGTGAAGTAGCTTTCATAATCTGTGCTCCATCTTCGGAGTGATTCATATGTTTTCTTTGTTTTTTTGCGTAGCTTGTATACTCCTGGGAGATTATTGCTTTGTCGGATGTATCTGATGTGAAGGTTTCCTCCCATTCTGTGGGATTTCGCTTCACTTCCTTTATTGTTTCCTTTGATGTACAGAAGCTTTTGAGTTTATGAGGCCCCATTTGTCAAAATTGGCGGAATCTTATTTCTTGTGGCAGCTCTGTCTGATTTTAGAGTTTTTTGCTACACCTATGTCTTATAGTCCACGGGCTGCCAAGTTTCTCTTCTATCACTCTAGAGTTTTGGCATTTCACGTTGAGGTCTTTGATCCAGTTGGAATTAATTTTTGTACGGTGAGAAGTAAGGGGTTGTTAATTTCATTCTTCTACAAAACTGGTGATCCAGTTTTGCAAACACCACTTAGTTGGAAAGATGCCGTCTTTCCTCCAATGTGTCTTCTTGGCATCCTTATCAATATGAAATGGCTGAAATTGTAATGTGTCAGGTTTTGGATCTTCAATTTTGTTCCATTTGGTCCAACTGGTCTGTTTTTTGTGCCAGTACCAAGCTTTTTTTATGAATATAGCCCTGTAGTATAGTTTGAAGGCTGGTTTAGGCGATCCCCCTGTCATTGCTCTTTTCACCCAGAAGTTGCTTTGGCTTATTTGGGGTCGTTTTGTTTTTCAGGTGAAATTGAGGGATCTTTTTTCCAAGTCCGTGAAGAACTCTTGGGGATTTTGATAAGGATGGCATTAAATTTGTATACAAGTTTAGGTAGAATGGACAGTTTACTATATTATTTTTCCCAATCATGAGCATGGAGTTTGGTCCATATCCTGATGTCCGTCGTCAATTTCCTTCTTCAGAGGTTTAAAATTGTTGTTGTAGATATCTTTGGTATCTTTGGGTTAGGTTTGTTTCCTAGGGAAGTTTAATTGGTTTTTGAAGCTATTGTGGTGGGAAGGTCTCTGTGGTTTCCTTCTCCAGCTGCCTACTGTTGGTGTAGGAAAGGCTACTGATTTTCTAGGTTTATTTTGTAATCCTGCCACTTTACTGAAGCCCCTAATCATTTCTAGGAGATTTCTGGTGGAGTTTTTTAGCAGCCCTTAGGTAGACAATCATATCAATAAGCAAAAAGGGGAGAGCTTGACTTCCTCTTTCCGGTGGGTAGAAGGGCTGCTTTTAATTTCCCTTGGGGTGTCTTGCCGGTGTTATTGCCGCTAGCAAGGATTCAAGCATAATAGTTGAAAAGCGTTGGTGGACAGGGGGGGGGCGGCAACCGGGGTAGCTTTGCTGATTTCCTACCCTTAAGGGGAATGCTTCTGTCAGTTCCCTATTTAGGATGATATAAGCTGTGGGTTTCCTGTACATATACAGGAATTATATATTCCTTGATTACATTAAGGAATGAACCCTCCAGTCCAATTCCATCTAGGACTTTAAACATGAACGGATTGCTGATTGTTGTCAAAGGCTTTTTTTCCCCTTCCGCGTCAATTGAGATGATGGGGGTGGTTTTTTTTCTTTCAGTCGTTTATATGCTTGATGATATTTATTGATTTTCATATGTTGAACCATCCCTGCATCTCTATGGATGGAATCCACTTGGTCTGGGTGGATGATCTTCTTTGATGTGGGCCTGTATGCAGATGTGCCAGTATCCTATTTATAATTTTGGCATCGGTGTTCATTAATAAGATCGGTCTATAGTTCTCCTTTTTAGTTGCCATCATTGCCTGGTTTTAGGTATTAGGTTGATTCTGGCTTCATAAAAGGAATCCGGGAGAACTCCCTCCGTTTGTATCCTTTAAAACAACTTGAGTAGTAATAATGGTGCGTAAGTCTTTGTGAAAATATTTTATAGAATTCTGCTGTGAAACCATCTTTGCCTGGGCATTTTTTGGTTGGGAGGCTGCTTATGACATCTTCAATTTCTTCACATATTAATTTGGTCTGTTTAATCTGTGGATATCTTCTTGGTTTGAGCTTTGGTGATTCCCAAGAATTTCAGATATTCATCCATTTTCTTCTAGGTTTTTTCAAACTTGGTAGAGTATGTTTTTTAAGTATTTCCTTATGATTGTTTGAATCTTTTCATTATCTGTTTGTGATATTCTTCCCTTTTCCTCACAGATTCTATTGATTTGGAGTTGTTTTTCTTTCTTTCTTTTGGTTAACGGGGCTAGAGGTCTGTCTATCAGTGTTTCTTTCTCAAAGAACCAGCTTTTGGATGCATTGATATTTTTTTGTAGGGTTTTTTCTTTGTTTCTATGATAATTCTATTTCATTGATCTCTGCTCTGATTTTTGTTATTCTCATCTGCTGCTGCGTTTTAGCGTTTCATTTGTTGTTTGTCTCTCAAGTACTTTTAGGTGGAGTGTTAGATCGTTCACTTGTGCTCTTTTTGTTTTTTTTGATGTAGGCACGTAGGGCTAGAAATTTCCCTCTTAGCACTGCTTTTAAAGTGTCCAAAAGGTTTTGCTGTGGCTGCGTGTGTTGAATTATCATTGTCATTCAGTTCCAGGATGTTTTTATTTCTTTCTTTATTTCTTCCTGAACCATTCATTATTCAGGGAGTGTTTGTTTATTAGGCTCTATGTGTTCTTGTGGATAGTAGGGTTTATCCTGGTGTTGATATTGAGTTTTTATTGCACTGTGGGTCTGATAGAATGCTAAGATTATTTCAAGCTTTTTGTATTTTTGAGATTTTGTCCGTGTCCCCCAGTATATGTTCTATTTTTGGAGAATGTTCCATGGGGTGCTGGGTAGAAAGGTGGTATTCTCTGGTGTTTGGGTGAGATATTCAATAGATGTTGTGAGGTCCATTTGGGTATTTGTATCAATTCAGTTCAGATGTCTCTCTGTTTATCCTTTGTCCTGTTGATCTGTCTAAAGGACTTAGTTGGGGTATTGAAGTCCCCTAGATTAGTGTGCTGGGGGTAATCTGAGCCTTGAGATCATGAAGAGGTATGGTCTTTACAAAGTTTGGTGCGCCACATTTGGTGCATAAATATGTCATTGGTGAGTTCTTCATCGTCGATTGTTCCTTTAATGGAGATATAATGGCCCTCTTTGTCGTCTTTGGTTCCTTTTCTTTGAAGTCTATTTGTCTGATATAGGACAGCAAGCGACACCTGCTTTCTTTTTGGTACCATTTGCTTGGAATATTTTCTTTCCATCCTTCACCTTAAGGTGGTGTTCGGTCCTTGAAATTGATATGGGTTTCTTACAGACAGCATGATAGATGGATTTTGTTTCCTAAGCCATTCGCGCCAGTCCCTATGCCTTTTGATTGGGGAGTTCACCCATTAATATTTAAGGTTATATTGAAAGATGGATGTTTTTTTCCTTTCAACTTATTATCCATGTGGAGTTTTAGTCTCTGAATTCTACTCCTATGTATATTTTTATTAGTAATTCTTTTCCTGGGTGCGTTGAGGAATAGTTTGCTCCTCCTTCTGCCCTGTGAATATGCTTTCAGCATGTTTCTGGAAGTGGGTTGGGTGTCCAGCATGATCTATCATCATCTTGTTTTTGCTTGGAAGATTCTTCCTCTCATCCTTCAACTGTAAAATTGACAGTTTCTGGGTAAGTTTCTGGGGTTGGCATCCCATAATCCCCTTTAACACTGGGAATGCTTTTGCTCCATGTTCGTCTTGCTTTTATGGTTGGCGATGACGCGAGAAGTCAGTTGTAATTCTGATGGGTTTCTCTTTGTATATGTAGACTTGTTTTTCTTTTGTGCCTTCAGAAATTTATCTTTGGTTTTGGGCATATAGCATTTTGACTATGATATGTGGGCGTGGGGAGGTTTGCTTTTCTTTTTCCGGATCTTTGTCCCCCCTATTTGGAGTCCTAGGTGCTTCTTGTATTGGAATGGTTTTGTCTACTTTTAGTTTGGGGAAGTTTCATCTGTAGTCTGTTGAGAAGATCTGAAATCAATACTAATTCTCTGAGATTCTGCTCCTCTCTATTCCATTGTGGAGGTTTGATATGTTCATAGTGTCCATATTTCCTGGTTATTCAAGTTTTGTGCATTTGTTAAATTTTTCATAATCTTTTACGTGAGTTTTTTAGTTGCTCTGTGTTTCCTTCCAGATCTGATATTCTTTGTGCTGCTTCCTCCATTCTATTTCTGAGGCTTTTTTCCTTTCCGTTCTTCCTGGTTGGATAAGTGGTCGTCTATTATTCCTTTTGTCATTTCCATCCTGTGAAATCCTAATTATTCATTTCTTAAATATTTCTCAATCCTCTTGTTGGTGCTCAGTACTTCGTTGGTTGCCTCCCTTTTTCAGTGTTTCCTACTTCCTTAAGGTGTTTAGTTTTTTTTTCTTCTCTCTGTTCTTTCTGGAGTTGTCAATCTATTCCTTTATTTCTTTACGAAGTTTGTCATTGTATCCATCTAGGTCCTTTTTGAGTTTTTTCATTCTCCTTAGTTCTCCGGATTCTTTGAATTCTTCTTTATGTTCTTCTAATTTCTCGCATAGGTCTGCAATTATTCCGCTAAGGCCGGTTTTCGTCTTCTGTCTGGGTCACCCCTCCAGGGATCCGAATTGGTAGCTTTCACTCCCTATCCTCCACCCCAACCGGTTGGGTAGAGTTTGTGCGGAATTATCCTCAAACCTTTCCATGTTGGTCCTCTTCGGTTGTCTCCCTGGCGTGGGTTTCCCTTTTGTGAGTCAAATCTCAAATGCCTTTTCTGTTTGTTGAAGGCTGAAATCTTGCTTTATTTTGCTTGCCCGACTTCCAATGCCCCTTGTTTTCCCTTCCCTTCTTTTCCCTCCTTGTTGTTGTTTATTGAGGGCTGACTTGTCTAGTTTCAGGCTTTCAATTCCTATTTGTTTATATAGTTGGGATCCTGGAGTCTCTTCCTTCCTGTTTTTGAATGTTCTCTTAATCCTCTGGATACTCTCTCCTCAGTTCCAGTTGTTGGCCGGGGGGGGGTCCCTAATTTAGCCCGCGCCCCAGTAACTATCCTGGAGTGGTGGCAGGCTTATTCTGAGCCCTGCCCTGCTCAGGACCCCAATATGGCTTCTGTGCCTGACTCCAAAGCCAGGATCCCCTCCCACTTGTGACTATGGGGTGGGGGTGGGGCCACCCAGCCAGGCAGCCACGCTTTGGCAGGAATTAGGAGTCAGGTCTAGGTCCACCAGTCACTGGGCCCTTTGCCAGCAACTCAGCAAATCATTGGTCCGACCCGTGGGTCAATGCCCTATGTTTACCTTCTGGAGTGGTGGCGGGCTTGTTCTGAGCCCTGCCCTGCTCAGGACCCCAATAAGGCATCTGCGCCTGACTCCAAAAAACCAGTATCCCCTCGATTATTTCATTTTTTTATCATGGTAGTCTTTATATATGAAAACATTTTCACATAAATGTCATTCATCTCATCTAAATATGATAAAGGAGAATATATGAAATGAAGTTCATGTTGGGTTAAAACCTTGAAAAAGTGGACTCAATTTTTAATTGCTACCAAATATCTGGACCCAGAGGGTCCGGAGAGTCCGGCTGCCGGGGCGGCTGCGCCTTTTGGGCAGGTATAACCCAGAAGCCATCTGGGCGAGTAGCTTGGGAGCTGGGGGCCTTGAGGGCGGGACCCGGGCGCTGGGCCAGAGGGTCCGGAGAGTCCGGCGGCCAGGGCGGGCTCGGCCTTTTGGGAGGATACCCAGAAGCCACCTGGGCGAGTAGCTTTGGGAGCTGGGGCCTTGAGGGCTGGACCCCGGGCCTGGGCCAGAGGGTCCGGAGAGTCCGCGGCCAGGCGGCTGCGCCTGTGGGCAGGAGACACAGGAGCCATCTGGGCGAGTAGCTGGGAGCTGGGGCCTGGAGGGCGGGACCCCGGCGCTAGGCCAGAGGGTCCGGAGAGTCCGGGGCCAGGGCGGCTGGCGCCCTTTGGGCAGGATACCCAGAAGCCATCTGGGCGAGTAGCTTGGGATCTGGGGCCCTGAGGGCGGGACCCGGGCCTGGGCCAGAGGGTCCCGGAGAGTCCGGCGGCCATGGGCGGCTGCGCGTTTGGACAGGATACCCAGAAGCCACCTGGGCGATAGACTTGGGAGCTGGGGCTTGAGGGCGGGGGGGAACCCCGGGCGCGGGCCCAGAGGGTCCGGAAGAGTCGGCGGCCAGGGCGGCTGCGCCTTTTGGCATGATACCCAGAAGCCATCTGGGCGAGTAGCTTGGGAGCTGGGGCCTTAGGGCGGGACACCGGCGCTGGGCCAGAGGGTCCCGGGAGAGTTCCGGCGGCCAGGGCGGCTGCCGCCTTGGGCAGGATTAAACGAAGCCCCTGGGCGAGTTGCTTGGGAGCTGGGGCCTTGTTGGCGGGACCCGGGCGCTGGCCAGAGGGTCCGGAGAGTCCGGCGGCCAGGGCGGGCTGCGCCTTTGGGCAGGATACCCGAAAGCCACCTGGGCGAGTAGCTTGGGAGCTGGGGCCCTTAGGTCGGGACCCCGGGCGCTGGGCCCGCAGAGGGTTCCGGAGAGTCCGGTGGCCAGGGCGCTGCGCCTTTGGGCAGGATCCCAAGAAGCCATCTGGGCGGGAAGCTTGGGAGCTGGGGCCTTGAGGTCGGGGACCCCGGGCGATGGGCCAGAGGGTCCGGAGAGGCCGGCGGCCAGGGGGGCTGCGCCTTTTGGCAGGACACCCAGAAGCCAACTGGGCGAGAAGCTTGGGAGCTGGGGCCTTGAAGGCGGGACCAGGGCGCTGGGCCAAGGGGTCCGGAGAGGCCGGCGGCCAGGGCGGGCGCGCCTTTGAGCATGCTGGCAGGGGCGGCGGGCTAGATCATGCATAACCCCCCCCCCGTTGGAGAACCTTCAGAACAAGAAGAAAGGAGTTCTTTGCCTTCCAATACCTAATATAGCAACAAAATTGAAAAGCAGAAAAGGCAATACTCCCTAAACAAGGAGGAGGAAGGGGAACACAACAAAAACAAAAAAGTTATCTGAAGGAGGAAAGAAAACCATCCGCTATTTGTATCTAACCACAAAAGGGAAATCCATATGCAAGGGACACGACGAAGGGACACATGGGAAAAGCACAGGAAAATCCTGCACCAGGCTCTACCATACCTGTAGGAGACAGCTACATGGGAACCCCTTGGAGTAGACCAAAGGAAACAGATCTTAGAGGAATAAGGTCAGACTATGCAGAGAAATTAAAGAGGAATTCAGAGAACTAAAGAGAAGAAATGAAAAACTAAAAAAGGACCTAGAGGGATACAATGACAACATCAGAAAGAACTAAAGGAACAGATTGACAAATGCCGGAAAGAACTAGGGGAGAAAAAAATAAAGAATATATAGGAACTAAAGAGAGAGAATGAAAAACGCAAAAAGGACCTAGGGGGATAAACACGGACAAACTTCAGAAGAACTAAAGGAACAGAGCAACAACGTACCCGAAAGAACTAGAGGGAGAAAAAAAGCAAACTCCGAAAGGAAGTAGAAACAAACTGAAAAGGTAAGAGCCAACCACGAAGTAAGGAGCACCACGAAGATATTGAGAAGCACCAAGAAGAGATTGAGGAGCTAAAAAGGAAATGGAAGTACTAAAAAAAACACAGGATGAAATGAAAAAGGAATTAGAACACACATTCCAATCCAAAGAAGAAAGGAAAGGAAAAGCCTCAGAATTAGAATAGAGGAAACAGAACAAAGAATATCAGACCTGGAAGATACAACAGAGCAATTAAAAAGCTCAAACAAAAAAGAACTATGAAAAATTAAAAAATACAACAAAGTGGAACAACCGGAAATATGGGACACTATGAAAAGGTTAAACGTCCCGTCATAGGAATAGAGGAAGGGAGAAGAATCTCAAGAGAATTATATTGATCAGAGTCTCAGAACAGAATAATAGATGAAAACTTCCCCAAAACGAAAAATAGACAAACCAATACAAGACAAGAAGCGCATAGGACCCCAAACAGACAAGAGCAGAAAGAAACACCCCACGCCATATTTATAGTTAAAAGGCTAGATGCCCCAAATAAAGAACAAAATTCTGAGGGATACAAAAGAAAAACAACAAATTACAAATAAGAATTTTGATGGGAAACCCATCAGAATCTCAACTGACTTCTCGCCTCAAACCATAGAAAGCAAGAAGAACATGGAGCAAAGAATTCCCAGTGTTTTAAGGGACTATGGATGAGCCCAACCCAGAATACCATTAGTACCCAGCAAAAATGTCGACTATACTTGAAAGGAGAGAGAAAAAAAATCTGCCATGACATAAACAGAATGATAGAAATACATGTCTGGAAACCAACTCTTCATAAAAATAAATTGGAGCAATTCAAAGGGTAGAAGAGAGGAGCAACAATCCTTAAGCACCTAGGAAAAGAACTAATAAAACATAACCTAGGAGCAAAATCAGAGGCTAAAAGCCCAAATGGATAATAAAATGAAAGGAAGCAAACATCCATCTTTCAATTATAACCTTAATATTAATGGGCTAAACTCCCCAAGCAAAGGGCAGAGACTGGGAAGAATGGATTAGGAAACAAAACCCACTATATGCTGTCTAACAAGAAACCCATCTCAAATTTCAATGACAGGCAACAACTTAAGGTGCGGGATGGAAAAGTATTTCAAGCAAATGGGTACCAAAAAGAAGCAGGTGTGGTTATTCTAATATCAGAAAACATCCTGTAAAGCAAAAGAACTCCAAAGAGCCCCCAGAAGGAGCCACTCCAAATCTTTATTCAAGGAACAATTGACGATGAAGATTTAACAATCATAAAAATATAATATGCACCAAACACCGGTGCCCCAAACTTTAGAAAGACAATTCTTCTTCAGGATCTCAAAGCAATGCACAGATTAACCCCAGCACACTAATACTAGGGGACGTCAATACCCCATTAAGTTCCCTAGAACAGTCACACGGACAAAGGATAAACAGAGAGACAAATCCGAACTAAATGACACATACACCAAATGGAGACCATCACAGACATCTAACGAATATTTCACCCAAACAAAAGAGAATACACTTTCTACTCTACTCAGTACCTCATGGAACATTCGCCAAAAATAGACCATATACTGGGACACAGGGAAAAACTCAACAAATATAAAAAGAATTGAAATAAATTTTCATGCATTCTATCAGAACAATGCAAAATAAAAACTCAATATCAACACCAGATAGAAACCCTACATGCCTACAGGAACACATGGAGACTAAACAACACTCTCCTGAATAATGAGGGGTCAAGGAAGAAATAAAGAAAGAAAGAAAAACATTCCTGGAACTGATGACAATGATAAAAAACCAGCAAAATCTATGGGACACTTTAAAAGCAGTTCCTAAGAGGGAAGTATATAAAAGGGCTCTAAAGTGCCTGCATGAAAAAAACAGAAAGAACACAAGTGAATGACCTAACACTGCAGCTAAAAATACTTGAGAAACAACAACAGGACCCTAAACGGAGCAGAAAGAAGAAATAACAAAAAGCGAGGCAGAGATCATGAAATAGAAACAAAGAAAAACCATCAAAAAATCAATGAATCCATCCAAAAAAGAGAAAAGCCAAAAGAAGCCGGG